>CANYCX010183483.1:0-12104 GCA_948193385.1 Breynia disticha f. nivosa | reverse complement strand
CCGTTCGCCAAACCGGTCGACGCTACTGGAATGATTTCTATGCTCGAACAGGATGACGAACGGTATGACCCAAACCGTTCACCAAACCGGTCGACGCTACTGGAATGATTTTTATGCTCGAACGGTATGACTAACGGTTTGACTCAAACCATTCGCCAAACCGGTCGGCGCAAACCGATCAACGCTACTGGAATGATTTCTATGCTCGAACAGGATGACGAACGATATGACCCAAACCGTTCGCCAAACTGGTCGACGCTACTGGAATGATTTTTATGCTCGAATGGGATGACTAACGGTTTGACCCAAACAGGTCGACGCTACTGGAATGATTTTTATGATCAAACGGGATGGAGATTAACTTTGTCAAACCGTTCCCCAAACCGTTCACTGTATACAGATCGTCAAAAATGGCAGCAGACTTAGGGTTTCATCACTGATTTCCAATTGATTTGGTTAAGATTTATACTTAAAATTTTAAATGTTTGATTATATGTGTCATATTTTGGTTCAAGGATTATATAATGTGATGTTAAGTGAGTTTTGTTTACATTATGAATTGTTTTGAAGTTGAATAAATAAATTAAGGATCCATGTTGGTAGTGTTGCTTATTGAGTGTCAAAACTCATTTGCGTTTTATGTCTGTCATATTCAATATTGGTAGGAAACTAGAGGGGACAAATTTTGGACGTAAAGGTGCAAAGTTTTATAGTACGACTTGGCTAGAAGATTGAAGGACCAAGGTAGGCTGTGCACTATGGTGTTTTGACTATTTCATGTAAAATATTGTATCGAAAAATGATAGTGCATATATCCTTTTTACTAGGTTATTATTGAATTGGAATAATTCTAGTTCCTTTTCTTTAATAATTAAGAAAATTTTGTATTACTTCAATCTTCTTAAAACATATTTCGGTAAACCTTGTATGGTTTAAATTGAAGTAATGAAATGTATGTTTTTATAAATTTGTTTTAAATTGCTATTATCAAGAATTAAAAATGATTTCCATGTTTGAGTACCATTTCTTGGGGGAAAAGAAATAATTATTTATGAAAATGGTAGCCAAATTTGGGGGTCACATATGTCTTGGACATATTTGGTGATACACAGAAAGCTATTGTGTATGTTTAGCATGCAAAGCAGAAAAACCCACTCACATGGGTTGATACCTTAGATTTTCAGTTATGTTTGAGAAAATGCTAAGATGAGCTATAAAGAGCCCATTCCTACTGAGGTGTAAGAATGAAAGTCGTCAATAATCAATTTATGCCACAGGCGTGCCTATAATAACTGCATCTGTAACCCTCTAGAACCGAAGGTAGTCCTAATATTACAGAGACTTAAAGTGGACTAAGGGAAAATGCTAGGTGCATTGAAGTCTGTTGCCTGAGCATGGTGATATATATCTCCGAATATATGACATGAGTTCCTAATGAGAAGGAATTTCACACCATGTCATATTCTATGTGAATGTGTGTTATACGCGTCCTGGGATGAGAGAAATTTAAAAGGTCTTATTTTCTCAAATGTGAGACCTAGTAATGACCAAGTGGATCTCTACTCATCATCCTATGAACTCTACATTGCTATGAAGAAGCTTCATACTATTCAATTGTCTTGATATGTTTGCAAGGTACACTTCTGATCAGCACATGTAAATTTGGAATATGTTGGATAGTTGTTAGTATCAAGGCGGAGTAATAGTTTTGGTATGAGGTAGAATACTTCCAATAATGGTTCACAAACAGAATCAAAGTACGCACGAGCCCTGTCTAAATTTCTGCGTGAAATAGACAAGTGGAAATGATTGAGTTTTCGTAAGACTTTAAGATCGAAAGACGTGAAACACGGAAAGTAATTCGTGGGATACAACCGTAATTCTTGAAGAAGGATATATGAGTAGCCCAGTCAAGGTACTCATTCTTAACTGGTTGGTCGCGCGGCCCACTATACGAAAGAATGATACAACTTGGATGAACTAAGAAAATCTCACACTTGACTTAATAAGTTTTAGTCATGTGCGAGTAGGAGATGTTAGTAGTCATAGGTCCACCCACAACTAAACGAGTCAAGTGGGACTAACTGACAATATGTTTGTCAGTTAAGGAACTTATGAGGTAATCTTGTAATGTTATATAAGGGTTAAATTAGGAAACCCTAGACAAAACAGTGAATCAGTTTCACATTCTGTAAAAAAGAACAGCTTCTTTTCTCTGCGCTTCCACATTCATCCAGTAGTC
The DNA here is from genome assembly GCA_948193385.1 of Breynia disticha f. nivosa. Taxonomy (NCBI): domain Eukaryota; kingdom Viridiplantae; phylum Streptophyta; class Magnoliopsida; order Malpighiales; family Phyllanthaceae; genus Breynia; species Breynia disticha. The sequence goes on along the minus strand of CANYCX010183483.1, from coordinate 9,862 downwards.
ATTCAGTAGAAAGAGTTGCGAAAGAACACGTCTTCTACTCGACGATCTGTCTGTAGGAGAAGGAAACCGACAATTAATATTTCAAGGATTTTAGCTCTTATGCTGCGATAATCAGATAAGTTATTTACATTAATTACTGTTTTGTGCTTTACTCTGCATTGTGTTTCTTCATTATTAATACAAAATCAATTGATTTTTAACAATCCTTGCAAATAATTTGTAATTTGGTCCAAGACTAGCGAAAATGGAGCCAACAAAATCATTTTTAGTGTTTTCATAAGTAGAGTATGAACTATTTTGTTGATTTTTATATTTTAATCTGAATTATCAATTATGGTTTTCAATTTAGCAATTTAAAACAAATTTATTCATGGTGATCACTTCTGACGTCAATATTATTGGATGATGAAGTTGATTTTGTGTAGTTCGCTAGGTTTGTAGAGTATTTATTGAACTATTTCAAGAAAATCTTCTTTCTGGGCTGCGAGTAGTGCATGCATTTTGAATATGGCTGATCACAAATGTATCCTAAGTTGCCAATAAGTAAGTGTGTCTATCAATGCAGTAAAATTTTTAAAGGGTTTCAAATGTCGATTCCACAAGGACTAGAATAGTAGCTATTTATTCAATTATTATTATTGAGCCTATGAATTATAATGAAAGTAATTAAAATTTTAAACAACTAATTATTGTGATAGAAAAAAAACTGAAAGACTAAACTATTGGCTAAAGGTAGAACTTAGATATCGAATCTTCAAAGACTATTTAATTGTAAATTATTATTCGTTTCACTGATGTTGTTGTACTTAGAATATAGCAATTCCTGAATTATATTAATTCCTCTCTCGAGATAAATAATATCTAACATTAACCAATTCAACCTGAAATCTCTTTGTAAGTTAAACCTATTAGCATTACATTATCACTTCATGAATTACACTATTAAGTTTGACCTTAATCCGGAGAATTTATCTCGATCTATCTCTAGATTTGCATGCAACTCCTTCTAACTATGAGTGATTCATCATATAATCGATCTCTCGATTAGCCCTATATGAACCAACAGTCAATTACAAATACGCATTCAAGCAATCAACAATAGAAAAAAAAAGTCATAATTGAATCTCAATCAACCAACAAATCATCAATAATAACAAATTTCAATATCATATTCAAAAAATGAATTGGTTCATCTCAACATAAGTGCTTAAAAGAGTTTAGTTCATAATTGAAGAAAAAGCAATAGAAAGAATAAAGGAAAATCCGTCAACTGCAGAGAAACCCATGGAGATTCCGTTGTAGTTGACCCGTCTGCTCCGAAATCCTTGTTGCTACTCACCCCAATTGCGTTCTTCACTCTTGGAACTATAGACTTTTGTCTATTCTCCTCTCTGTTGTCTAACGATGTCTTGATGTAAAAAAACTCTTCTTCTTTTATGCTACGTGACGAAAAACCTGTTTTGGTGAATTACTGTGCAACTACACAGACATTTTAGCACCCATGTAGTAGTTGGCCTTTGTCCGTGTAGCATGCGAAATAACCATGTAGGGCTAGGGGTTTAGTACACGGACATTGCTAGTGTCCATGCAGAAAAATGCCTTTGTCTGTGTATCCCCTTCTTTGTCTGTGTAAAGTGGCATAGGTGCATATATTAGCCTGCTTTAATTTTGTTTTGTCTTAAATTCACCCAAAAGTTGTACGGAATTATTAATTAACCTACAAAAGATAAAACAAAAGATAAATAGACCATTTTCAATGATAAATGCTCGAAATGTAAGCAAACACAGAACATTTACACTACAAGAATCTGCAAATTTAGCGTCCAACAAATCTGGACGCTAAATTCACAAAATTAAAGACCACGTGGACGCTAATTTAGCGACCATTTTAGATGCTAAATGTGTGGACTGCAACTACAGTGTCGTGGGAAAGTTTACCGCCAATTTCGTGCTAAATTTAACGTTAACATAGTCGCTAATTAGCATCCACGTGAACGCTAAATTTTGAAGCGAAAATACATTGACGTGAAAAAAAGACGGGAAAAAATAGCATCCAAATTAGCTTCCACTTGGTAGCTAAATTTGAAAAACTGGGCGGTAAAAGTGCTCGTTAATTAGCGTCCGCGAGGTCGCTAATTAGTGTCCACGTGATCACTAATTAGCGTCTACGTGGTCGCTAAAAAATTTCACCACTATATCTACGCAGATCTCTCTCTCCTCTCTCACATTACTCACCTCTTCCACCTTCTTCTCCAATTTCTCATCACTTACATTACATTTTTTTTTCCAATTACACATTATTCACTTCTTCCACCTTCTTCTCCAATTTCTTATCACTTACATTACATTTTTTTTCCAATTCCACATTACTCACCTTTTTCTCCAATTTCACATTACTCACTTCTTCCAATTACTCTTATGAGCTTCAACAATATCTTCTTCTCCTTCTGATTTTTCCCTTCATTACCTCAGTTTGCATCTTCTTCTCGTTCTAATTTTTCCTTTCTGACAACAATTTCTCCCTTCATCACTCCATAATTAAACATAAACCAGAGTTTTCTAAGCAAAGCTACACGACTAGAAGACTGAAATAGAACTGTTAATGGACCATGATGCTAATATAAAGAACACTCTTTACAATATCAATAAAAGTAATTTCTGTCCAGAGTCACCTAAAGAAATAGCTTCCAAATTAGCAATCACGTGGTCACTAAATTTGAAAAAATGGGCGGTAAAAGTATCCGTCAATTAGCGTCCACGTGGTCGCTAATTACCAGCCACATGGACGCTAAACTTTCAGTAACCACGTGGACACTAATTAGCGACCACGTGGTCACTAAATGCATTTAGCGTCAATGTTTTTAGCGACCACATTTAGCATCCAATTGCCAAAAAAAGCATTTAGCAACCAATTTTTTTGTTGTTAAATGCGTTTTTTTGTAGTGTTATAACGTTAAATATGTACAATAGGGTGTTTATCAATGGCAGCCAAAAAATTTGGATTAATATGTTCTACACATAAAGTTAATGATTTTAATATGTTGGAGTCCGACAAGAAAATTTTCTTTTCAAAATGGTGCATTTGAATAATCATTTAATTATAATCTACTTAAAATGTAATTTTGACCCACTGAAAATCAGTTATCTTTATACAATGAAATTTAAATGTAATTCAATATTTTTATCTTTTAAATATGATGGATCATCAATAAAATATAAAGAAATTGTATAAATTAATGTTGTGAAGGAATTTTTAAATAGGATGGCCTTCATCATCTAAGATGGGTTCTTCTTTGTCTTTAGTTTAAAAGAAAAGTATTCTCTTGTTCAGTTGGTGCTAGATGGAAATCACACCATCTTTTGAATTAACCAGAAAATCTTGTTGGCAATCACATGACGATTATGAACAAATATTCAATGGAAAAACAATAAACTTTTCATAATATGCAGTCATATACACCCAAATCCAGGATTATGCATGTTTGACATGTAATGCCCCCAAATTTTTTCTTTATGATTATTAAGTTATATGTCGGGATGATTCTTGATTAAAACGATTAGTATTGAATTGTGAAAATCGAGAAAATGTGTACATGTATGAAGCACGCCCAGGGGACATGACTGTGCCTTGCAGGGACGTACGGAAGAGAGGCTGGTGGGGCTCTGTGGCCCCACTAACATCGACGGAGCCCCTATTATAGGGAGTTCTGTCCTTCTTTCATTAGGGTGTGCCCCCACCGGCCAGCATTGAGTGGTGGAGGCACCACCCAGTTTCGAATGGATGAGGAAGACGAGATGACGACAATAGATTATAAAGGAGAGGAACGGACTGCAAAGACTTGATTGTTGTGGTTTGTGTTATGGTCTTTGACGATGTTGTTTATAGGAGCTCTAGCTGTGCATTCAAACTTTTTGTTTTCTTGAGCATGAATTCTTTTAGGCTGCAGCATAGAGAACGTAAAGATTGTAGTTTTCTATGAATATAGTGTGGTGTTGTTTGTTTTTCCAAGAAAAGTTTTACATGTTTGCTTTTAAAGAAGACAAATGTTAAACTATAAATGCACGTGTGGAAGTAGTGTTTTTTCACTTTAGTCTTATGGACTGTGTCTAGTATTAGTGAGTCTTTGTTTAAATAATTCAGAAGATGTCGACCTTATTATCTATTTTCTTTCCATGAATAAAAACGTGAATTATTATATGTTTATAAGGGCTTTTTACCAAAAAATTATTTATTAAAATAATATTTCCCATTTTATGGTTGGTTAAAAACTAATTTTAAAAAAATGGTGAAAAAAAAAGTATTTCCCATTTTAGGGTGATTTTGTGATTATCCAAAAATGAAGTTTGTGGACATCAATCACAATCTCAACCGTCACTCATCCAATCATTTGAATCATTTGAAAGTCAATTGTCCAAAAATGGGACTTGTGGACATCAATCATACACCTCACCGTGCCTCATCCCAATCATTTGAAATCATTGGAAAATTTTAAAGTCAATTGTCCAAAATGGATGTTTGTGGACATCAATCACACTCTAATCCATGCACCCTTCAATTATTCCAAATGATTAACAAATTATTAACCAATTATTACAATTAATTGTCCAAAGTTTCATACATAAATAATTATGTATGAAAAATTGTTTAAAAAATATAATATTTAATAATAATAAAATATAAATTACATAAGTATTTAAAGAAATATAAATATTAAGTATGAAAAAAATCATAATAACCTACGGACATGGACTACTCTCGTATTGTTGATTTTTTCTAACAACAGTTCGAAGACCAGCATCGTGTCGTTGTTGACGTCGTTCAGGATCCATCTCCGTAGGTTATTATAATTTTTTCATACTTAATATTTATATTTCTTTAAATACTTATGTAATTTATATTTTATTATTATTAAATATTTTATTTTTTGGATAAATTTTCATACATAATTATTTATGTATGAAACTTTGGACAATTAATTGTAATAATTGGTTAATAATTTGTTAATTATTTTGAATAATTGAACGGTGCATGGATTAGAGTGTGATTGATGTCCATAAACACCTATTTTGGACAATTGACTTTAATAATTTTCCAGTGATTTCAAATGATTGGGATGAGGCACGGTGAGGTGTGTGATTGATGTCCACAAATTCCATTATTGAACAATTGACTTTCAAATGATTCAAATGATTGGATGAGTGACGGTTGAGATTGTGATTGATGTCCACAAACCTCATTTTTGGACAATCACAAAATCACCCTAAAATGGGAAATACTTTTTTTTCACCATTTTTTGAGAATTATTTTTTAACCAACTTTAAAATGGGAAATATTATTTTTTAATAAATAATTTTTTGATAAAAAACCCTGTTTATAAGCATATTAATTAGTTATATTATAACTATTAAACAATTCAATTTTTTGTTTAAATAAATGGTCGAATTTAATTTAGTTAAAAATATTTTTAAACTTAATTGAATTAGGTATTTTTGTCTCTTTTTTAAATCATAAAGTTTAAATTTTGCAATCGATTTATTTAAATTGAAAAAATTAGATAATTTTTATGAAGTGTTGATATGAGTTTATATTGAAAGGATAATTTATTTCGCCCATGATGTTTGGATCGTCGAATAAATATAATTACGTTAAGAGACTTAATTATGATTTATTTGGTTGAAGGATTAAATTAGGAACACTTTTAGTTTAGGGACTAAAGTGTAATTATGCGTGGAAGGTACCTATTCACCAATAGGCACCTCATCTTCTATATAAGCATATTTCCCCTCCACATTTCTCATGAATTCTACTCTTCCACCAAAAAGGAAGAGGAGAGAAGAGACACTTCTCTTCTTCTTCGTAAATAATCAACAGGTGGTTATTTTCCCTCGGGTGATCAGTTTTCGGTGTAGGATCGGGTGCGAAACATCGCCCATATCTCGACGCGTCTGCGCCTGTGGATACGAGTGTACACTCAACGATGTATCGTTCTTCTTCCCCTGCATTGAACGAAATTCCAGGTTTGCGTTTCTGTTCGTTTTATTTAATGCTTTAATTAATTATGTGTTAATTAATTAGTTGTATATATATATGTTATGTATATCGCATTTCTTTCATTGGTATTAGAGCCAAAAGGCTGTTAATTTTTATAATTAATATTTTGAAATGTTGTGGGTACTGATGATGTTGTTTTTACGATTTTATTATGTATAATTTTTGTTAAAATTACACCGAAAACCCTAGGCCGGTACAATTCCGAATATAAAAGTTTGGAATTTGGCAAATTTGACCACACCATTGAACTCAGAAATCTGAAACTAGTTGAAATATGTATTTCAATCTGTCGAAACCACGCACAGCCCAAACCAATTGTCGCCACTGGGCGTCGTTTGGCTAGTGTTGAACCAAACGACTACGCGCATGTCGTTTTAAGCGAAATGACGCGTCGTGTGATGAAGTGCTTGAGCGTGCGGTTGGAAGAACTAAACGGTTTGTCGTTTTACGTGACGCGACAGAGCGTTTGTGTTTGGGTTCAAACGACAAGTTGTTTTTTACTCACCCAACCCAACGCCCAACCCGACCTGACCCGAAACCCGTGACTCGACCCGCACCCTGAACCTTTGACCCGGACCACCGCTTGCCCAATCAGAATGTGCCACGTGTCATGCGCGGCTGACCATGAGTGGTTCTGACCCACGCGCACGAACAGTGATGTTTGTCACTCGCTGAGGCGCGTGCAAGCTCGTGACCATTGTTTCGGCGACCAAAATTTTTCTAATTTTTGATAAATCTAATATTTGCAATATTCTGAAATTTTTGGAATATTTTTTGTAAATTTTTGAATTCCAGAAGTATTAATTTCATTTAAAATTGATTAAAATTTAATATTTTAATTAATTTAAATGTATCTCTGTGTCAAATAAAATTCTAATAAAATTACAATAAGTTTGTAAGAGATATTAGAAATTTATTATATAATTTGTTTATATTTTTTACAAAATTCTATATGTGTTATAGAATAATTAATTAAAATTATGTATTTCAATTATTGTAAATATAATAATTTGTCAAATAAATTCTAATAAATTACATTGTGATTGTAATATGTATTAGACATTTATTATGTAATTAGTTTACATAATAAAGAGTTATTCTATATTCGTTATAAATAGTGCAAATAATTAATTGTCCGCGAAAAGTGTCCGCGTACGTGAAGAATTGAATTTTGAGTTCTTTCTTCGAAATCCTAAAATCAAAAATATTTTTCTTTTAGATTAATCATTAAATCGTTGAAGTTTTAATGTGTTTTAATAGAATCAACAATAAAATTCGAAAATTAATTTTAGAAAGAAATTTTATTTCTTAATTAAAGGTATGATTTGGCAAATATTGTTGGAAGTCGTAAAATATTTTTCTACGTGAAAATATTTACGAGTTTTTGGTTTTTGAAAAATTCCAGAAATGAGCAAAAATAAAATATAATATTGCAAAATTGGATGCAATCAAATAAATTACATTTTACGAACCATTGTATAATCTTAGTGACCAACGTAGCAGTAATCGGGACGCAATATAATTGCGATACTAAGTTTACGAAATTTAGACGAAATCGCGTAATTATGCCATCAAGATTGTAACTCGTTGAAAATCAATAAATTTTGTTTTAATGGTTTGACAAAATTTAAGTAATTAGAATTGCTTATGCTAATTAAGTTAGTCTTAATTAAAACCATAGTTGATTGTTGGACTTAATCTAAAATTTTATGGGTGCTAAAATATTTACTATATTTATAAAGATAAAATTTTAGTAAATCGAGAAAGGTTTAAGCAATGAGAATTACTTATAATAATTAATGCCGTAAATTATGGTCTCGATTTGAGTTTTGGGTAATATAGAATTTCCCGCAAAGATTGTACATTAATTTTTGAAATTCTATTGTGAAGTTCATTGTGCGTGTGCATACGTGCTTTGTGGGTGTAATAACTTATTGTGTAATAAGTTGACAATACTATTCGTTGGGTATTGGCAAGACTTAATAAGAATTAAGTCGTAAAATACTATTTGTTGGATATTAGAATTTTAGTTCTATGTTCATTTCTAATGTTTAATAAGTTTAAATATTATTTGGACGTGTAAATTATTTAGTACAATTTATTAGAAATATCGTATTTCTAGATAAATAAAATTTTCGTAATTTTTGTTTATCACGTAATTAACATGAGTTGACTAAGTTAAGGTAACTTAGAAAATGGAACTAAAATGAAATTTACTATTAATAGTTAAATTTTGGTCTAGTGAATGTAGTAGTCCAAATAATTATGTGGTTCTATGTGAAGAGTTCGTTTTATGTGAACCAAACACTAGATTAAATTTAATGTATCAATAGTAAATTCAGTATAATGTTAAAATTCCTTATTTAGAAAGTAATAATTAATATAGTTTTATTTATTTGTGTAATAATTAGTTACTATTTACTACTCCGAAAGTCGATTAATATTAAGATCAACGTAATCGCGCGTTAGGCTTAGGTAGTATTAATCGCATAGGTTGGAAATTAGTTTTTCAAATGCACGATTAGAAACTAAGTGTTTTTAACACCTTGATTTTTTAGAGTTAAAATTCAAGGAAGTACTATATGCTCGACATAATTTTAGATTTATGCAAAATGGAATAAGTGAATTCCATTGTGGGGGTCATTATACTTTGTGTATTAAATGATGAATGAGCTTACTAAGTGTGAAGCTCAAATCTTAAACCATAAATCTCGAGTTTTGTAAAATTTGGTAAATACATAATCTAGAAAAGAGAAAGATAGATAGTTTCTTTTATAACAACCCCCTGGGCTCAAAATATTTATATACACATGCAGAAACAAACTAGTTTGAAAACCAATCCAAACTATATATATACATAGTATATACAATCCAAAAGCTGAAATACAAATCTCCGGAGCTGGACCTCAGTCGTATATCGCTCTGTGTCTCTGATCACCACAAATCCAATCCAGAAGTAGCTACCTACGATCTGTACATCATTTAAACATCAAAGTGGTGAGTATACAATTATACTCAGTAAGTGAAACATGAAGTAAATCGAATAAATGAAGTGTAGGGGAACAACACGAGGTCGTGCCATATGAACACAGGGAGTGCTCAGCTCATATTTATTTTCCCAGTTGACACGTCGTGCCAACTCAACACGAGCCATGCTCAAACATCATATTACCAGGTCACACAGTCGTGCCAACCTCGAGCACGATGGCGTGCTCCTCGTCTTTCCAAGACTACCCAGCAGAACGAAGGCGCGCTAGTCAGCACGTGGGCATGTTGGCGTTCTGTTTTACCACTTTGATTTCTATTTTCATATTATCTGAGTATGGTTTATGTGCTTTAAGTCATATGCAATCACAGTATATTAGAAACATCATATGTATGCTCATAACAGCATACCAACTCAATTAAGAGTCAAATCAATAACCAAGCACAACATACTCATAAGGCACTATCTCATGCATACAAGCACATCAACATTTTACATGTCATTTCCAGCATTCACATATCATCAAGCAAGAACACATGCTGATCATGAATGCCATAATCGATCTCGAAGGCCACAATCTCATAATCGACCGCAAAAGGGCCATGACCGCACAAGGCCATATAATCGACCTCAAAAGGCCACACAATCGACCGTAAAGGCCACATAATCGACCTCAAAGGCCACAATAGTATGCTCACACAAGCAATTCATATGCTCAACATATGCCTCCAGCAATTCTCATGCTCATCACGTCAACTCACAATCGACAAAATATCAACAAGGCATACAACAACACAAGCATACTAAATTCATCGCATAATATC
>CANYCX010183229.1:0-20269 GCA_948193385.1 Breynia disticha f. nivosa | reverse complement strand
CAAAGAGTTAAGAAACTTGCATCCAATTTCACCGGAAGCCACCATCAATACTTTCGCACCCTACAAAACCCACAAATTTTTTTCATCAAAAAATAGATAAAAACCATAAAAATCAAAACAAAACTGGATTTAAAGGGTTGTGTTGCTTTAGTACCTTTGAGGACTTTTTTTTTTCTAGCAGTTGCATTACGGATTGAGATAAAATAATAGAGAGAGGAGCACATGAAAAGGTTAGTACAAATCAGAGGAAAGCGAGAAGGTGAGTTTGATTATAGGATTAATTGTTGGTTGGCAATAACTGTAGTTTGTACATATTTTGTAACCAATGAAACAATGAATATCGTAATTAATTGATACAAAAACAGAGAAATGTAGATTTAACATATTAAGATTAAATGAGACACGTGTCAAAAAGTAAGAAAAACACTTGTTAAATTCTTGTGTCAAGTATCCAACTTTTATATATATATATATATATATAGATGTGAATTAATGTTTTTTGAATGATTGCAGACTGATATTATAATTAACTGTACAGTTTTTTCTTGGGTCTTATAATGTTGATTATGATTATAGGGATTAGACGGACTAAACACAAGCCATGTAAGTTGTATGACAAACCGTGTAATCCCTATGGAACTATTATTGGCGTTACATAGGCAAAGACACATGCATACTTAGTCGTGTAACAGATCATATAACCTCTCAAAAACTTTACTATAATGCAAAATTTGGGGCGCATGTAAGAAATTTCGTGTAGCTAATCATGTAATCATCCAAAAATGTCGGTTTAACTACACAATTAGAGATATGGGCGTGTAACTTCCTTGTAATGTCACAAAAAAATTAGTGATACATGGTCTAGAATACAGGCTAGCAAAGTCATATTGTGAACCGTGTAATACCCCAGAAAGCCATTTTAAGTTATAAGAGCTTGTTCATAGTCGTGTAATCCAATAGGATAAACTCTGTAATGTCTAGTGAGTGTTAAAACACAAGTTTTCAATCGATACAATTGAATATAATGGATATAATCAATGGAAAGAGATCAATGATGTGTGTGAGAGTATTTGAATAAGAGTGTAATTTATCTCTGTTTATAAGTGTTAGTAGTCAAGGGTCCGTCCAAGATTAAACTAACTGATAAGAACTGACTGACAATATGTTTGTCAGTTCAGAGACTTATGAGGTAATTTCATAATGTTATAAAATGATTAAATTAGAAAACCCTGAAGACAACAATGAATGAGTTTTCATCTTCAGAGAAAAGAACATCTTCTTTTCTCTGTGCCTCCACATTCATCCAGTGATCATTCAGTAGAAATGGCTGCGAAAGAACACGCCTTCGACTCGGCGATCTGCTTGTAGGAGAAGGAGATCATCAGTTAACCTCTCAAGAATCTCAACTCTTCCGCTGCGATAATCAGATAAGTTTTAGATTATTTATTGCTTTGTGTTTTACTCTGTGTTGAGATCCTTCAATTGGTATCAGAGCAATAGGCTCATTAGATTAAAAAATGTGCTCTTTTCACCTAAAAATACTGTTGGAATAACTGAATTAATTGTCTCTGAATTTTTGTGAATTTCTGAGACCGTAAACTAGACGATTTTTGACAATCCTGTCAAAATTACGAATCTTTTTGTTGGAATTTTGCGATTCCGATGCTACCATTGCATCTGGAACATCCAAAAACCTTAGGATTTCAATTTTCGTAATCGAAAAAGGTCGGACCAAGCCCAGAACCATCAGGAGCAACCCTGAAATGTGTCACTAGTATGCAGAGAGTACAATTTTAATCTATACACTCATCCGCGACTGGGCATCACTCGTCAGACGTTTTCTGGCGAGTGGCAGAATGTGTTAGTTTATTCGGCGGCCAAATTTTTATATTTTTCATTTATTATTATTTATGATTTTTCGGAATAATTTTTGTAATTTTCCAATACACAGAAGTAACTATTCTTAATTATTCGTTAATTAAGAATTTTGTTAAAATGAAAATACAATTTGTTTGACATAAAAATTTTATGAAAATTTATTTCCGAAAAAATTGTGTATTTTTTTAGAATGTTTTATGGATTCGATTATGTATCGAAATTTATTTTTTCAAATTTTAAAAATGCTATGTGTTGGTATAAATCCAAAATTAATTGTATATCGTTACAATTATTAAATGATTACGTATCATTAAATTATGAAAATCCATATTACATCAGTGGAAATGTAAATCTAAGTGATTTATGAAATTTTCAAGACGTAAAAAATTTAATATTTAAGATTAGTTCGATGAAATATTAAATATATGTAAAACATATAGTAATTCTATGTAAATTATATATAATCTCCAATGTATATTATTTAATGTTAAAGATTTGTTCAGAATAACATAAATACATACTAAATTTAATTTTAATCAATGGAAATATAAATTCTACGTGAATTAAATAATTTCTGAAAACATGCTAATTAATGTTTGAGATAAGTTCGCAGTGACATTAGTATATGTATTGATTTTAATTAAAACAAGAGAGATAAAGGAAACAAATTTAATACATGAGTTGTATAGATCGATTAATGAGTTATTTTTCGATTAAGTCGCCGAGTAGGAGAAACAATCTAAATTTTTAGATAAAATGTGACTATTACACATGTCACTAAAATTTGAAAAATTTGGAAAAGTAAATTGGACTAATTTTGATATGTTCAAATTAGATTCAAACGGGTATAGTGGTTAATGGTGAAATCACAATAAGTCATATGTTAACTTTGAGAAAATAACACTAGTGATATATGTTATCAAGTGTTACCACAAAATAAGACATTAGTTGTAAAGGATTAGTTACCTTATAAAATTTGAAATAGAAAGTTAAAATTAACGGATCTCATGACGAGCTGGGTGGAACTGAAATCAAATAAAATATGTTATATATTTGGGTCTACTGTGTAATTAAGCATTACACAAAAAGAATAAAATAGGTAATTTGTTCATCTATTTAGAGGGTTAAACTCCTTAGTTTACTAAGAGGAGAAGCAGTTACTCCTGAAATGAAATAGGCATAACTTATTTTTCTTTGTAAAAAATATATAGTGTTTTTTCCCCTCTTTTGGGCTATTAAGCCAACCATAGAGAAATTTAATTTTCTTTCTCATGGGTAATTCAACAAAGAAGTTGAATCAACGATAGACTCATGCGTTGAATCTAAACAAGACTCTTAAAGTTATTTGGTTCACAATGTTCATTAATCGACAATTAGTTTGTTGAATGAGCAAAAACAATAATGCACCTTAATTAATTAATAATTAATTAGTCCAAGGATATTTCCTTAGTAAATATTTAGTATATAACAACTGAAAGAAATACATAATAAACATAAGTCATTAAGATGTAATGATGTTGAACCAAACAACTAGAATATTTATTATTTTGAACCTTGATTTAACTGAAGGACTGAGTGAGTCTCTAACACGTGGTAACACCCTTATATAGGACATTTCCCTTAGTTATACTCATTCTAACCTAAATTTGAAAAAAATAGGGACGAAATAATAAATTGTGTATTGCTTATAATAAATTTTCTTGTCTTAAAAAGCGCAATTAGTTTTGCAATTATTATTTATTGTGTAATAAATAATGACTATTGCTACAAAAGTCGATTTGTTTCGAGCTAGAGAAATGTATTTGGTCAAGCTAGAAACTATAATCGCATAGATTGAAAATAAGATTTTCCAATCGAAAATAAAAGCTAAGAGTTTTTAAGCCATTGGATTAAGGATGTGTCTTAATTCAAGGATATGACAAGTTCTCAATATAACTTGGACATTAGTTTCCATATGACACTAAGTGCAAGAATAAATGCAATTACTAAGTATCTCTGCATGTATCATTGGATCTTAGGATCGCGGTTTGTTGACCACCAAAAGATATATAAATGCATAGTGATTGAAAGCTAAGTGCTTATACGATCTCTAAACTAAGTAAATTTAGTTTTAGTCAACTAAAAGGAATTTTGTCTGAGGAGTTGTTATTGATTTCTGGCCAAGTAGTTAGGAGCAAATAGAGCAGCACCTAATCCAAATTTTTTGTGAACAATCTTGATGATGAAACGCGTCAACTTGATTGATTTTTCTCTTAGCAAAGATAAAGTCAATGCTAGAGAATCTTGACATTTTTCAAAGTCAATTTTGTAATGACAACTTAGTTATAATGAGTTCAAGACTAAGACACTGAAAAATAAAGGACTTAAGAATTTGAAAATTCTTGAGAATTGAAAGAAAAGATGGAATCTAAGTGAGGTTGAATGAACATGAATGTAATTTTGAGACGTTTCATCAAGAGAAATATCTTGACCATCAAATGATTGCACCTTTGAATAATAGGCAATTAAATCTCACTCAAGTGAGAGGTGTATTGAAGTTTCATGTTCTTCTTTAAAATTTTCACCTTCAGGAGGTGAACTCACTTAATGAAGAATTAAGTAATCTTCATGGATGTCTGAAAAACTCTAAGTGAGAATGATTAGGACAAGTTAGAAATGACCCGAAAAGTGGGAGTTACAGGAATTTTGGCTTTTAAAATTTGTTTTGTACAAAAGTCAAAACTTACTACACTTCGTCATATTTCTGTCTTGATTTAATTGAAAGAGAATTTTAATTAATCTTTCAATAAATAACAACAATATTTATGTTGGAGTATGGACTATAAAATCTCTAATTCGTTAAGAGTATAATACTTGTCGTTTGTAACTTCGCACATTCTATGTGATAGTGTGATTCCATTAAATGGTTTTCATACCAAATTAGCTAAAATTAATCCGTTAAATTTGCTAAGGTATGAAAATTAGGCAACTCATGAAAAAATTTGAGTGACATTATGAAAATTGGGCTACTCATGAAAAGTTGAGTTACCTAATTGAAAGCGATGTCTAGGTTAGACATAAATGGCCAACCATTAGTCAAACCTAATCTTATTACAATCCATAGAATTACCACTTGGTGATGGTAATGGTGATAAAGAGAGCTAATATCATTTTTTTAGTATGATTGATTCATGTAATAATTGTATAATTTTTGGATTTCTCATATATGAGAACAAATTAGTTTGATCCTTATATATATGAATCTCATTAGATGAGATGGTCGAAAGCATTAGAATCGACATACGTCATAAATGCAATTGATTAAGAAAACTAAAATGTATAAGTGATGCAAAGGATTGAACAATAGATGTTTATCCTAAACTCTACTACTACAGTGAAGTGGAGGAAAAGGAAATTTGTATTCCCTTAATATTTTGAGATACGTGATGGCACGAGCCAACATATTCTTAAACATGACCTCTCTTTAAAATTCATTACTTATAGTTCTTATGAGAAAATGGATTATTCATAAGTTTGACAACCATTAAAACTCATTAGATGTATTTCTAATGTCCTCTAATCTTAGTCTTAGACGACTAAGAAACTAAGAGGAGTATTTTTATGTAAGATATTGAGTTGTGTCTATGTGACATATACACACTTTGGATATCTGGGCAAGTAACGAAACTAGTCATATTATTCTTAGTGAAAAAGGATACTAGAATGGGAAAGTGACTACGTAGATCACTTTAAGGACCACACCCTTCAGGATCACTCCCATCTGAGTGGGAGATTTGAAGGAAGATGAGGAAAGTTTGAGTAAAAGAGGGTTTTGACCATCATTTTTTGACATGATTAGTTACCATGACCACCTTTGCTTTGAAATCATAACTTTCTATCTCATCTACCTCTAGTACGGCTGGTCCTAATCCTGGCTTGAAAGGAAGTTATTCCCAATGGGAGACCAAAGTTTATTACTCGAGTAAAGTCTTTTGAGTTTGAACTTAACCTCATTGGGAGTTCCTGAACATTGGGAGTTCTGAACCCAAGAGAGCGTTTTGAACACTTCATAATTCTGCAAAGAATTCTGGAGCTTTATTCCAGTAGGAGTACAAAAGAAAAGTAATGAAACCATTTTAAAGAATGGATCGTTCGTGAACCTTTTGTTAACTACACAAGTTGAGGAGTTCTCAATGTTGATTAGCTGGATGAAGCAATGAGATTGTGAGGGACATCTTTTCAAGTAAAATCAAAGGTTGTATACTGTTTGATTTACCCATAATAATGAAAATTACAAATGACATTAATGTGAAGAACCAAACTAAGTGTCACTAAGTGTGAAACGCTAGTTTGTCTACCCAAAAGGTAAAGTCTTATTGAGAATGAGTGGATACCAAACTAAGAAAATGTCAATATAGTTTGATAATCATTTGATATAACATGTGAGATGGGACAGGCCGATATTCTCACTTAGAAAATTTACCTCATAAGATTTTAGTTTAAAGGAACTAGTATAAATCACTAGATCATACTCTATGATCTTAATGTGAGATCTCAGCAAGGAAAGACTCTTTGATCTCAGTGAGAGGTCATAGCAAAGAATTTCACGTGGCTCATAACCCGTGGTTCATCGTACAAAGTGATAAACATACAGTTGTTTAAATTTATGAGTTATGCAGGTAGATGGTATATTCAAATTTGTTATGATAATACCATGCAACCTTATGAGTTTTTAAAGTTTGTTGGTATATTAAAATTTTTCATGATAATGCCATAAAACTTTAAAAGTATTGAAGTTATTGGTATATTCAAATTTGCTTTGATAATACCATAAACATCAAAGATGTAAATAGTCAATTCTTATTTTATGTGTAAAGAGGTACACACTTAATCAGAATTAACATAGTTAAAGTGCTCTTATGATAAATCCTAGAAATGAGTTTCAGGGATAGTTCTAAAAAATTGTTCTTCTACTTTGTGAGAGTCACAACAATGCACATAGAGCAATTTTGGCAAGGCCAAACCATAAGCATTATAACTTTAAGAATAGCTTCTTAAGTAGAGCCAGTATCCATATTCAGACAACATAAGAATTGTTTAAGTAACAAACTCTATGTTAAATTGTAGTCCACACAAACAAATAAATGAAATGAATCTTATTTTTCATGAGAGAGAGACTTGTTATACAAAGTTTATGATTTGTTCATACAATGACCAAACACTAATATTCTAAGTGATTATTAGTTGGTTGGTAATACTAATCCATAAGTAGGATTAGATAAAGCAGTATACAAGATACTTGTAAGACACTAAATTGTGTTCAAAGGATCCACAAAAGTGTTGGAACATGATTCAGCAATGGACATATGATGTATGACTTTTGTAGTAACTAAATCCAAACATAGCATCGGTCATGAAATCTAAGTGGTGACCATGTCCTTATGTGAATTCTTACTTTGGTTAAAGGTCTAAGTAATAGGAATTCAAAGTCCTAGTATGTTTAATGAAAAACTATCATACAAGCATTGTGCATGAGGAATGTTAGTAGAATTAGTTTCAAAACTAACTACCTCACGATAAGTGACCATCTAAGGTGATAGTCATTATCAAAACTGCCATATGCTAGTACGATAAGATCAAGTATCACATTGAGTCAAAGAGGACTTAATAGAACAAGAAAATGATAAACTATTGAGTTTAAAAACCACGCAAGTTTTAACAGTGGATCAATGTTGAAATCTTGCAATGTGTGGCATATGTCTCGGACATATTTAGTGATACACAGAAAGCTATTGTGTATAGTTTAGCATGCAAAGCGGGAAAACCCACTCACATGGGTTGATACCTTAGATTTTTACTTATGTTTGAGAAAATGCTAAGATGAGACTGTAAAGAGCTCATTCCTACTGAGGTATAAGAATGAAGTCGTAAATAATCAATTTACGTCATGGGTGTACCCATGATAACTGCAACCATAACCCGCTAGAATCGAATGCAGTCCTAATATTATAAAGACTTAAAGTGGACTAAGGAAAAGTGTTAGGTGCATTGAAGTCTGATGCCTGAGCATGGTGATATATATCTCTGAATATATGGCATTTGTTCCTAATGAGAAGGAATTCAACACCATGGCATACTCTATGTGAATGTCTATTATATGCGACCTGGGATGAGAGAAATTTAAACGGTCTTATTTTCTCTAATGTGAGACCCAGTAGCGATCAAGTGGATCTCTACACATCATCCTATGAACTCTACATTACTATGAAGAAGCTTGATACTATTCAATTGCCTTGATATGTTTGCAAAGTACACCTCTGATCGACCCGTGTAAATTTGGAACATGTTGGATAGTTGTTATTATCAAGGCAGAGTAATAGTTTTAGTATGAGATAGAATACTTTCAACAATGATTCATGAACAGAATCAAAGTGTGCACGGGCCCTGTCTAAATTTCTGCGTGAAATAGACAAGTGGAAATGAGTGAATTTTTGTAAGACCTTAAGAACGAAAGACGTGAAACACGGAAAGTAATTTGCGGGATACAATTGTAAGTTTTGAAGAACGATGTATGAGTAGCCCAGTCAAGGTACATATACTCATTCTTGACTGGTTGGTCACGCGACCTACTGCATGAAAGAATGATACAACTTGGATGAACTAAGAAAACCTCACACTTGACAAAATAAGTTTAGTCATGTTCGAGTGGGAGATGTTAGTAGTCAAGGGCCCGCCCAAGACTAAACTAACTGACAAGGACTGAATGACAATATATTTGTTAGTTGAGGGACTTATGAGGTGTTTGCATAATGTTATAAAAGGGTTAAATTAGAAAACCCTAAAGACAACAGTGAATGAGTTTTCATGTTCAGAGAAAAGAACAACTTCTTTTCTCTGCGCCTCCACATTCATCCATTGATCATTCAGTAGAAAGGGTTGCGAAAGAATACGCCTTCAACTCGGCGATCTGCCTATAGGAGAAGGAGACCATCAGTTAACCTCTCGAGGATCTCAACTCTTCCGCTGCGATAATCAGATAAGTTTTAAATTATTTACTGCTTTGTACTTTACTCTGTGTTGAGTTCCTACAATAAGAATTTAATTTTTAACAAAAATTAGAGATAAGTGTAACAGAGTATGTATAACGGTATAACAGTGTTACAACCATTGCCATCATTGCTCTCTACAACACCTATCACTAAAACCAGCCCTAATTTTTTTTGTCCTCTCTCTCATATTACACCAAACTAGCAATCACATCATTTCTCTTTGATTTGGGGGACTTTTACTATGAGTCCCTCAAAGAGGGGACTCATTGAGACAACACATTGTGATCGTTAGATTCGGTAAAAATAAATCTGAGTCTTTGATTTGTTTAGTAATATACAGTTTTAATTTTACGTAATCTGCACAATTTCAGTTAAATAAAGAAGGGACCTTAAATGAGACCTCTCTTCAAAGTCCTCATATTAAAATTCATCATTTGCTCGCTCAATTTTTCGCTCTCTGATCTTAGAATATCAATGTTTATTCTTCGTACAAAATAAATCATAGACTTTTATTTGACCAATCAATCTCTAGTACATAACTAGATTCGTTTTGTTTTTTTTATTTGAACTACAATTCAACACAGAGTATGTTACTCAAATATTTTCTATATTGCTCGAATATGGATACTTGCTTTAGCTGAGAAACTAATTTTAAAGTTAGAATGCTTATAGTTTGACCTTGTCAAAAATGTTATAGTTTTCTTGATATTACTCTTACAAAATGAAACAACAATTTTTTAGAACAATCTCAAAAATTTTATTTCTGAGATATACCATATTAACATTTTAACTATGTTATTTCTAGTTAGGAGTGTATCTCTTTACATAAAAAAAGCAAGAATAGATAACATTATTTACCTCTTTGGTGTAACATTACCACAGCAAATTTAAACATACCAATAACTCCAAAACTCTTAAAGTTGTATGGTATTATCTTAACAAATTGAATATGTCACCCAACTCTAAAACTCACAAAATTTAAACAATTATATGATTTACATATCTCACTCTATTCTATGACTTGCTTTGCTTTGTATCAAAATGTATGTAATGTTTTGTTGAGTCACGTATCTCACTGTTTCGTGACTTGTTTTTGCATTTTATAATCATTAATGAACTAGTGTTATGACAACCAAGATATACTGAGATTTTACAAAAAATGAAAATACTGCGGAATCCAAATACTAATTCTAGATGTGCTCAATCTAATGATCCAAATGTTAATTTATTGAGTTGAAAAAATGTTAATGGTGGTAAAAATAATGTTGGTGATATTTAAATAGAGTAATAATAAAAGAATTTGAGTGTAAGAGATTGAGTTGGATGATAAAGATATTGTTGGAGATCTAACATTTAGGAAACAAACACAAGAATATGATTCTCCAATTAAAGTAAAATTAAGAGACATTTTAAAAAGTTCTTGACAACCATTATTAAATAGTTATATAATGTCCATATTTGAGAACAAAAATAAACAATTTAAGAAGCATTATTCAAAACATATTCATAGTTAAAATATAGTGGATCAAGAGATGATTCAAAACATATCTATCAAAGAGATTTCGAGTATTGTTTTTTTTTTATTGAGATCTTTCTATGTCAACAAAGAAGAATCCAACTCCTAGTCCAGGTTTCAAGAATTCACAAGTACGAAGACGAACAAGTAACTGAAGATTCCAACTCCTATGAAAACAATTGAATATGGATGATCAAATAAATACATTCTTTTCAAATATTGCTCACATCAGCTAATATCCTTCCCCGGAAAAGAATTAATACACTTCAATTAAGATAAATAAACATGAACCAATTAAGCAAATCTTAATCTAAACAAAAACTTGTAACAAATTATCACATATTGCTGGAGGCCTGGATTCATTTTAATGGCTGCAAATTC
This sequence comes from Breynia disticha f. nivosa, assembly GCA_948193385.1. Taxonomy (NCBI): domain Eukaryota; kingdom Viridiplantae; phylum Streptophyta; class Magnoliopsida; order Malpighiales; family Phyllanthaceae; genus Breynia; species Breynia disticha. The sequence goes on along the minus strand of CANYCX010183229.1, from coordinate 9,466 downwards.
CTTGTTGAAAGCCTAACCTTCAAACCATGTTTCATAAAGAGAACAATTGAAGGTTGAGGAAGAACAGAATGACCCTCCACCACATGAAGTTTGTAGTTATAAATAATAGCACTTGCAATGGCTTTTATTTGAGTAAAAGCCATGTGCTTTCCAATGCATGATCTTGGTCCAGCAATGAAAGCCATGAACTTGTACGATGGAACATGCAGAATACTTCCTTTCTCTGAAATCCACCTTTCTGGCTTGAACTCCATGCAGTCTTCTCCCCATATTTCTTCCATTCTTCCCATTGCATACATTGAAAATAATATTCTGGTGTTTGCAGAAACTCTGTGACCACTTGGAAGTGTGTCTGCTTCTAGAGAGCATTTGTGGTCGAATGGAACTGGTGGGTATAACCTTAGTGTCTCACACATGGCTCCATGGAGATACACTAATTTATTCAGTTCTTCTGTGTTGAAACACCTCCATGTTCTTTCTTCTCCAAGATTTTCTCGGATTTCTTCATAAATCCTTTTCTCTATCGATGGATTTATTGTGATTTGCCACAGTAACCAAACTAGAGCAGCACTTACTGTGTCTCTTCCTGCTGCAAGTAAATTGAATGCAGTGTCTCTTAAAAATGTCGATAATTCGGTTTTGAGTTCTCCAAGTTGACCTTCTTTCTCCATTAAGACCAAATGTGTCAACAAATCCAAGTCGTCTCCTTCATTTATTTGGCATGGTTTACTTCTTAGTGTTTCTTGCTTTGCTCTGATTTTCTCGTACAAGAAACCATCGAATGTGTTCCAAGCTTCAGTTAATTTCTTCTCTTCTCCAACCTGAAGCCATCTTTGGAGCTTCCACAATGATTCTGGGACGATATGGCGGTAAAATGCAACTTCTTCCATGACATCAAATGCAGTTTCATAAGCAACATCAGGAAGACCAATGGAGAGGCATTTGGGATCGAAGCCTAACACCATTGAACATATATTATCAAATGTAAACTTTTTGAGTACTTCTTGCAAGTCAAGCTCTGTTCCTTGCTCAGATGCATTGTCAAGAACCGGAAACAAGCCATTGTCGATTTTCTGCTGAATTGTTCTTGTCAAAACAAGCTCAAAAGTGGTGCGTCTCATCAATGTATGCATGGTTTTTCTTTGTAATTTCCAAGAATCACCATCAGCATTGAAGATGCCATCACCTAACGCTTCCATGATCCGCTTGAAATCGTCTCCTTTCGGGTAGTTCCCGAAGTTTTTGCTGAAGATGTGGTGAACATTCCTGGGATCACTGGTGAATAAATAGTCAAAATTTGGATACCAGGGACCTTTGAACATAAATGTCCATTTGTTTTGTTTTAAGGTTTGAGTGGTAAGTTCATGGACTTTTGATGCATTCCAAACAAAACCTGGAAGCATCCCAACAATCGGCCAATTTATCCAGGCCGTCGAGTTTCTACGTAAGAACCAGTAGAGGGCAACAAATGAAAGAAATGCAAGTAACATCTCTGAGAACTCAACAATGGATAAAGGCATGTTTGGAGGTTAACTTGGTGGTGTTTGTTGCAGTGGAATGCAATGCATGGCAAAATGAAACTTTTATAGCATATTTTGTATTTGTTATTGTGATGCAGTTATCACATCCGTGGTTGGGATGTCGAGTGCTATTAGATCGTTGCAGCAACAGCAGTCCAAGGAACTGTTTTCTCATTGATTATTTTTGTACGAAAAGAAGATTTTGTTCGATAATTATTTATTCACGAATGTCGTTAACATCACTGAAAGTAATAAACTTAGGTGAAAATTCAAATAAACTATAATGGAATTAATATGGTTATGAAAAGTTGCATGAGAAGAAAAAATTATTGAACATGTCAGGCTGTGGTTTTGGTTTAGACTGGGACAGGTTACCAACCAACGTCCCTGTGTTAATGCAGGGTAAGCTCTTTAATGGCTGGTCAAACTGCTGTAGATCTTTCAACCTCCAACCAAGCATTGCAGTTTGCCACCACTCTGCTCAGTCCAGAGGTGTAAAATTGAATTGAAACATTTCAATTTGAAACTAACGGTTCATGATTTAAGGTTTCTAAGAATTGAACTAAGAAATGGCCGGTTCTGACGATTTGATTCCAGTTTTGAAATGGAAGTGTAAAATTGAACTGAACAGTTTTAGTTTGGAATCAGTGGTTCACGATAAAGATCCTAAGCATCGAACCAAGAACCGGCCAGTTCCAGCAGTTTAATTCCAACTCCGGAATTGATGTATTTGCCTGGGTAGATTTTGGTTTCGGATTGATTTTCCAACTAAAAATGATCAAACCACCGATTCTGAACAAGAACTGATGATTCATGATTCCTAAGAACTAAACCAAAATATGAACAAGCCAGTTTGATTCCGATCTTAGAACCAGTGGGTAGGACGGGACAGGTCCCAATTTTTTTTTTTTTATGTCTAGCTCACTCTAGGTACCAGTGTACGAACAAATAATAGTTTTTAGTCTCTGAAAAATCCAGTTTCGTTGTTCCAACACATCAACCACAAAAAAGTCCCGTCGACTCGAATGCATATTTTAGCAAATGAAAAAGAAACAGTTGCACTGGCCTAAGATGGAAAATAGCAATAGAAGTTAGTAAGTTTGATTTCCAACGGAAGCCATTGTAAAAAACGAGAAGAAAAAAAAAAGGATACCAAATTAGGTGGGTGTAGCAACGACTGAAGCACCTGCTAGGTTATTAGCATCCACAATGGAGAGCAAAACATGCACCAAATGAGTTCAACTGCAAGCTGATTCCAAACGATTATCCAAAATGCTGAGACTCATGGGAAGGAGCGGTCATCCACCACGCATATGTGCGCCAAGTTCACCAAACTGATCATCAGCTTCGACTGTGTCCTCCGACAACCGAACTGCATCCAGCTTTGCTTTCAGGATTTCTATGGCATTAAGTACCAGTTGAGAAGCTTTGATCGCTCCAGTGGATTCGACTGTGAATATGAAATTGTCCTCTTTTGCACGAATGTCTACAAGCCCCGATTTCCCCATAGCTTCAGCCTTCTTGAGGACTTCATCATCATAAGTGTATGCTTCAGGATCAACCACCATCACCTACAGAAATATTAGTTAGAATGTGAGCACATATTTTCCAAAAATAGGAGAGACTAGAACCAGCATTTCAAAAAGCCTGGATTGAACACACACATATCTCGTGATCATTTCGGATTACTGAAGTTTCAAAACACAAATCCTGCATTCCAATTCTGTAAACGATTATAAGAATGCAACAAAAAATCATAACTGTCTATTTAACCCATGGAAGATCTTCTGTTTTTGTTCTGCAGAAAGTTAAACCTGGACCTTAGAGTTAACAACATTCCTTGAACTACTCCGGGTAGAAAACCATTTGGTGGCCCGAGTATACAAAACATAGCAATAGAAAAATTTGTGAAGCGCACAGATTGACAAAATATAAGTTTTTTAACTTATTTTCTCAGACCCTAGGAACTCTGGTCAAAAGCAGAATCTGGTAGTATTTTTGCAAATACGAAATACTCCAATTATATTTCAAGAATAAAATTTCCAATTTTTCTGTGTTTATACTCCTCATGGCCTGTGAAGAAAGAATAGCAAATTCAGTAGGATCAGAGATCTTCAGCATGGCCCAAATTTTAGAGCACTCCTTTTGTTGAAGTAGTGGCCCTCTCAAGTGGAAGCAATTCCAAACTACCCCAAACCTACCACAACTTCAGCTCGAACTTTCAACCACATAACTCGATAAAAGCTGCCTTATCACCTCGGCCAGCCTTTGGCTCATTTAGACAATCTCTTTTTCATTGTTAGCTTAAGAGGTGAGAGAGCTCAATCACAGATAAGCCATTCTCACACCCTTTATTTATCCAATGTGGGATCCTAATCCTATCATGTTCACACCCATCATTTCCAACCAATAATAAAAGGTAATACAGAAAATTGCATCAATTTTCTAAAAGATGCTAAGGATGCATGTATCTTCAGATCTACCAATCACAAAATTAATTTCTAAGAGTGTTAACAAATCACATGCGATAATTCCACAGAACTCAAGTCAAAAACCAAACATTCCCATTGTCGTAAAACACAATGGCCAAAACAAAACATCCTAAGCTTCTATATATCTCACCTTAACTTTTTTGAAAACTCATCTCTGTTAAAAAGTGTTATCAGTTCTCTTGGATTAAATCCTTATCAAGGAAAGCTCTAAAACAAATAAGTAAATAAGTCATAAGCATCTACGAACAGCAAGTCTGGGAAACTTGATAGATTGATACAAAAACATAGGATATCAAAATTACAAGGAATTAACTTCATAAACGAAGACTAAAAAAATCAATTTCTCATGTTAGGATGTGTGTAAGAAATTTATCAAATAGTGTCCGTAAATGAAGAAATCAAACTGCATTTAAAATGGAAAACTGGGGATTATACTCGTTGAGTGGATTTCAAATGTTCTCTTCTTTTATTACTTGTCTAAGGTTTAGACTTCTTTACTCCAACAGTATATTACTATCACACTACTTTCCAAATGTAAAACTTTTCATATGTTACATCTTTATTGCATACAAACATGTAATCCCCTTATCATACTCCTTTCCAGCAGTGATGAGAATAACTGAACCAATTAACTTTTCTGCAGCAAAAAAATCAATAATTCAAAGCGAATAAATCATCTTACTTGTCCAGTTTTAGGATCAATGTCAAACACTTTGGTTGGACTACTCTCCACCCAACTCTGCTTTTCTTCAAGTGTCAAAGTCTCCATCAGATCCTCATTTATATGAATATCCGGTTCATACATAAACGTCACAGTTGCTGCAGGAGACCATTTTGCATGATCTTTCCCAATCCCCTTCCTAGCTATAGCCCTCAATCTCAGCTCTTGTCCTCTCCTTAACTTCACAATGATAATGCCCCTACACATGAACACACAATCACACCAACCATTATTACTCTAATCTCTAAATGAACAATTTTTTTTCTGTTTAGCCATGTAGCAACAAAGAAGAAATCTAGCTGGCATTTGTGTCTATTTTCTAAATAGAACCTCCATTTGAAACCAACTTATCCTGTAATTTAACTAGAGACACAAGACAAAGAACTTCAATTCCCAGCAACTCCTCTCTGAGTTGGACACAAATGAAAATCTAATCTTGATCAGCAATGTAGCAAAAACAAATACAAATTGTTAAAAAAATAGAAAACCGTATGCATTATTACATTCAACCATGTAGCAAAAAGAAAAAAAATACATATATTTTTAACATTCGTATCTATAATCCTCCAAAAATTACCATTTCAAGCCTAAAACATCCTCGAACTAAATAGCCTAAAAAACCCAGGAGGGTTCTCCCTAAACCAGACTGAACTCTACTAATTCCATTAACAAAAAGACACCACGAAGAAATATCTTTTGACATTATGAAAAAAGAAAAGCAATGTTTTCCTAATACCTCTGCTCAGACGAGTCAAAGCCAGAAGGATCCGAAAAATCGACAGGAACAACCGAATGGTCGGAACTATACAAATCCTTACTAGTAACATCAAGCGTCTGATCATCCAAACATTTAGCCCTCAAATGAAACTCAACGGAGCAAAACTCACACTGGCCGTCACCATCACAAGCGTCACAGTCCCGTGAGAACCGCATTCCCATAGCCTTGTCACTGGTCAAAGGAATTAAGCCAAGGCGGTGAGCAATAAACTCGTCGTTTAGGACAGAAGAATTGACTTCGATTTCCACGAGGTCGATAGCAATGGTTGGGACTTCGGCTATCATGACGCGCCTGAGAGCGTTGGCCATGGAGGCGTCGGTGTCGCGGAGCTCGAATTTGCAGTAGTCATCTTTGAGTTCGCGGATTTTTAGTTTAGGGAAGCGTTGATACGATGCTCCGTCCATTATTACTCAAAACCCTCTCCTCCCTCTTCTGGGGTTTTGTGGCGTGGGAGACCCAAATCAAGGGGCAAATGCTAATTTAAATATGTTAGATCATTCCCAACAACCTCCTTAACATACTCCTTAATATATAATATTATAATACATCCTTAACTCAATTTACACTCTTTAAAATTACAAATTATATCAGATTCCTTATTGACTCTTTATTTATTTATTCTTCTAATTTTATAATAATATAACTACCAATCTTTCTGCACTCAACTAATTAAATTAAATAAATATTATAATTAATTAAAATTAATTTCGACAATATGTAGTTAGTAAATCTGAAGCATCATGCTATGTGAAATTAATTTCTTATTAAATCCGAGACCGGCTTTCTGAAATCCGATTTCGGCTTTCTGAAATCTGGTTTTGGCTTTCTAAAATCCGATTTTGGCTTTCTAAAAGCCGAAACCAGTTTTTGGACTATATAATTAATTAGTTAATTGGAAGTCCAGTTTCGCTGTTGTGCACTAAACATAGGCTCTAAATGAGACCAATACCATTCCCTCTCCTCTTTCTTCCTCTCCTTCGGCTTTTCTCAAACATGTACAAAATAAGAAGCCATTTTCTCAAATGAAACAGAGAGAGACATGTCTTCAAAAAAATAATAAAAAAATATATTAAGGAGCCATTTTCTCACTCCTCAGATTTGTTAACTCAAGTAAGGAGCTCATACAATTTTTATCTAAGGATCCAAAATAAAAAGTCTGTTGGAGTTTCATTACGAAATAACAATTGTCAAAATTAAAGAAAGAGCAAGAATAAGGAGGCTGTTGAGAATGCTCTAAAGAGGGATTTCTATTGTGGATGTGTTTCCCTAGGTCATACTTGGTCAAAGGCCGCTCAATTGACCCTAAAGAGCTACTGGGCCATGTGATCGATGTCTTTTTTAAATTTTCTTTTTTAAAGTTAGTCCTTATTTTAATCTTGTGCAGATTTCAGTTAACATTTCTTTATAATGACATGCTCATACGGTCCTCCTCTTTTCAGACCTGCTGCTATCCTTTCAACACTTTAATCTTTTAGCATTCGATCTTTCTTCCTTTAATTCTGCACAAAACAAGCCTAAATTAACCTAATATTTAAACACTTGAATCACATAATTACATCAAAATCGCTAAATGCGATACACATATGCAAAAATGACGACATAAATTATACATAAAATCGTGTCTAAAATACAATCCATCACACATTTTTATAAGTTGCGAACTCAGTGAGTAATTATTTAAAACATAGTATAACAATATGACATATACCTTATAAATAATTTAACATATAAACATACCATATGACCATATTCATCACATTTGAACATTTAAAATATCTAAACGTTGTATACTTAATCCATCTGTTCTTTACATTTTCCTGTACACATTTCCAACTATCCTCTATAAAACCAACTGTCATCTACGTATTAATCTCTCATCTCTGTACACATGTAACATATGATCATATATTCAACATATTTCATATGGCATCCATATATATACACAATAATATCAATAATTCATAATATTCATATCACATATAAATATCTATATAACTATATTCAATTGAGTTAGATTACTCATTTGCTCAACTGAGATACTTAAAGTTTTTTCAGACTCCAATCCTAATCCTGTCGTCTAATATGTTTTACTATACGAGAATACGTATTAATAATCTAATCCTGTTGTTTAATATGTTGTCCTATTAGTATTAAAGAATCACGTATAACACATTATACATAGATTCAATACTTAATATCCTATTTTTATCCATGATTACACTACTTTTTTTCTTCCTTTTCAATTCTTTTATCCTTCTCTCAATCTCTTAACTTCCTACAATCATATGTTCTCTATAATATTCTATTAAAGTTATGTAACTAAACACTCTTTTCTTACCTTATCAGTTTCTTATCTCTCCCTACAAACACTTTGTCTTGTAGTTTATTAGGATTGAAAATGATGAAAGCTTAATGGTGGGAGGTTTCATATGGTTAATGGAGGTTTGCTTTTCGATGTTTTTGTGTAAATGAAGAGGAATATTACTATTGGAAACCTTTATATTTTTATTTTTGCCAACACCTACTTCTTCTTTTTCTGTTTCACTAAATTTTGACAGCACGTCATAGTTGTGATGCTTTATAACACAACCCGTGCTAAGCCACATGATGATGCCAAATTTTAGAAAGTTAATTTTTTAATACAACCGAATTTTCTCACCATTTTTTTTCTTTTTTTAAAACATTTAAGACAACCAAATTATGCAAGAGAGAGAAAATAGATAAATGGTTTCAAAACACATTAATTACAAATTATTCATAACTTCTAGTTTGAAACGCGGAAGCTGTGGAAATACATTTAGAATAATATGTATATAAAATCCATCCATGCTAATGTAACTATAAATACACAAGCAATCACAAGTCTAAAACAACCGGGAGCCCGAGCTTCAGTATCGCACCACTAGTCTCGCTGATCACGTCGTCCCATCTTTGGTACCTGTCGATCTGCACAGAATCCAGCAATGACAGGTGAGTATATTTTAAATACACAATAAGGCTATCCTTTAGTGTCTCTACATGATAGGGTGCATGGGAGACTTCGGCCATCCTGACCTTATTCTCCCTATGGCATCCTAACGCCATTCATAACAATCATACATGTGTTTATACATTCCCTTTCAAGTGTTTAATCACTAAGAAACCCATCTTTAATCACTAGGCTACTTTAGATAGTCATTAGAACATTATTCGGGCCAAATTAGGGTTTCTGCATGGAAATAACGTAGGTTTATCAATCATTAACGTACGTTATTCATCTGTACTTGTCCAGGACATGAATAACGTAGGTTAACACCTTATTAACGTAGGTTTAATGGTATTAACGTACGTTATTTTCATAATAACGTACGTTAATCACTCTTCAGTAGAATTCTGCCCATAATCCGAATTGTATATCATACGTACACACTTTACTCTTTACTTAACATATCAAATCATCATTTTAAACACTCAAACACCTCAAATTTCCATAAACATAGGATTTATAACCTTTATCATAATCAAATTAACCAAAATATATCAACTTATTCATTGTTCAACCCTCTATGGTTCACACTTATAAATTCAAGCACTCATGCTCTTCTATATCCTCTATGTCCAAATTTTACCATACCATTTAACACAACATTAAGCCACTAAGTTCTTGATCATTATTCAAGACTAAACACAGCATAATCAACCATACACAACGTGCATTTATCATTTCCTCACCATTTTCATTTTCAATCATTCATTTGCAATTTTATCAAAACAAACCACAAAAACATACCTTACTTACATAATCACACAATCACGCTCTCTTTCAACCATAACACATTCACATACAATTCACATATCTTATTTCATAAACAAATCCTCCATGTATCACAACAATCAAACCATAAGATTTCCACATTCAATCACTATACGCACATTCTCATATCATTAACCCATTACACATAATACCGATCCAACA
>CANYCX010183030.1:0-16964 GCA_948193385.1 Breynia disticha f. nivosa | reverse complement strand
AAAACTCAATAAAACATATTATCTCTCTGCCCGTGGAGTAGATCACATTGATCGAACCACGTAAATCATTGTGTTCTTGTGTGATTGTGTTTCTCTCGTTTCCATTATCCGCAAATATATTGCCCGATTTTATAACATATCCTTCCCTTGAATCATCGTTATTCACATGCCTGTTCCAATTTTCAAATTCTAAAAAGCTTCCACAAACCTCTTTTTCGACAATCTCTATTAAGTCCAATCAACAATGGTGAAGACTTCCTCTCTTCATAGTGACTACAAGATCTTGGCTACCATGTTCTTTAAAGACACAGAATCGTACTAAAAAAGGATTTGGTTCCTGTGAATGAAGAAACCGTAAATGATATTCGATCAGAAAACTAATTTACTAGTGTTTGCATTGCGCCCATGCAGACTTTTCGCCCATAAGATATCAAAGGTGCATGTCTGTTTTTCAGCAACCAGAGAATGAGGTTTTTTCTCTAGAATGTGGACAGCCTCTATCCATTTATTAATGGTAAATTGAGCAAACCAAAAATACCGCCTTTCCCTCTACCAGTTACTAGTGATAGGACAGAAATTAGATTCTTCCAAGTTATAAGGATAACCTAGAGCAACTTGCCCATGCAAAGATTGTGAAGGTACTTTATGTAAGATACTAGATTGTGTCATATATAAGAACTCTCACATTGGATGATATGAGTAGTTTCTTTCCAAATTGTGTAAGTTACAATTACAGGAAAATATTTTTTCATAAATCTATTCCTAAATTGGGATAAAATGGGTATCTCCATTTATATATGAATTTCCAGCACTATTTCCTTTATGAATAGTCCAGTTATATATGAAGAATTGAAGGAAAAAAAAGAAATTAATGTGTAAAAGAAAGTATTAACCATATTTTCTGATGAGATTGATCATCGTAACCACAAGTGTTTATATTTAAATACTATTTGAACATCTTACTCGAGTGTAAATGGTCCTGATCTTGACATTAATGGAAGTTTAATTCCAGTAGAAACTAGGTGTTCTTTACTCATGTGAAAATTTTTTAGTTTCTTGACTTGATATTTTTTGAGTTTTGAACATAATATTAGCAGTTTGTTAACTTCAATGAGAGTTTTAGAACTTAATCTTTGTGGGAGTGTTTCAAATATAAAGATAAATATTTTGGTTGCATGTCCTTAAGTTTTAAAGAAATGTATTTATAAAAGGATAAAGTCTCACCACAACATTTTAAGTGTTAAATTATTTATGAACATTTTAGTAACTCTATTAATCAAGAATGAGTTGTATAAGCTATCTCATTCTATTTATAAATTTTTGGATTAAAGTAATGAGAATACTAGTTACATCTGTTAGATTAAAAGAAATTTGAGAGTCTATTATTCTAATCAAATCAATGAAAAAAAAATGATATTAATTTGACTAGATTTTAGTTATTTGCTAAAATGGTCAACCTAATAGGCAAAGGCCTATTCGGATCAAGTTGGATACAAAGTCTAACACAAAAATTTTAATGAGACCATCAACAATTGCAATCGGGTTGACACAACAAGGTTGAAAGGAAGTTGCAAGACTCTTTCAATTGTTGCAAAATTTACTTTAAAGGGATTTAGTCAAGAGGACTAGTCTAATCTCTAAAGTCATTAATCTTAAAAAGGAGATACAATTTACGAGATCCATATGTTAAACAATGTATGTTTTACAGTACAAAGTTAAAAAACATAAGAGAGTTTAAACTTTGTAAATTAGAGACATATTGATATATTTTATGTTAATTATGATTATACTATATATATTTAAGGTGAATTTTTTCATTCTTATTTGTGTATAAGCAATACAAATATGCCTAGAATTAATCGATCTAGCGTAATTTGAATGACTTATGAGTTAACCTTGAAAATGAGATTTCATGAAAACTATTTCGCAACAATTAGTTTCTTGATATTGAATTTGTATCCACATTTGTTGATAAAGAGACAACAATTAAGTAACATATTCTATAATAGTCCACATATAGTGCATCTTGTCGAATAAAAGAGTATAACTTGTTGCACAAGTCAGAATTTTATTTAGTACAAGAGAGTGACTTACAGTACAAGTCTGAAACTTGTTTTGTGCAAGGAATGAGTTCTACTATGATAAAAGTATTAGCTAAAATTAGAAAATAATAACATATGAGTAGAGTTTGAGGAAGTAGTATGATACTTACAAAGCACTAAAGTGTGTGAATTGTGTTGTTAAAAGAGTCTACAATAGAAATGGTATTACAACTTCTTGCATAGGCCTAAATGGTAATAAGTAAGAAAGCAAGTTTCAATGTATGAATAGTCAGAATCATCATATGAAGAAGAGTTTAGAAAGATTGGCTCCATGTACTATTTAAGGTCCAACTACCTTGACGATGTATAACAATCTTAGAAAATAGTCATAATTGATAGCGTAAGGAAGCTAATCAAAATCATGTAGCAATCTCTGTTGTGAGAACTTAGTTGCACAATAAATTAAGAACTTAGATCTCATTTATAAGACTACAAGAGATTTTGAAATTAGATCAATTGGTAGAAACATCGTGTGAAAAGGAATTTTTTTCTTGAGAATTAGCGTGACATATGTCTATGAACATATATCTTTATACATAAAATTATTATGTATAGCTTTGCAATTTGAAAACATAAGTAACCTTCTCATAGGGTATGTTATTTGTGTTCTATCTTTATAGATAAAATATCAAAATTAGGTCATTATTAGAAAAACTAATAGTAACTAAAAATTGCTTAGAATCGTATCTTAGTATACATCATTATTATCTAGATCATGCAAAATTTATAAAAGCAAATACTATGAAAAACTAACCTAGTATTTAAGTTTTGTTGAATACTAGTCAGTTATGTAAATAACTACAAGTGGACTAAAGGACAATTTTATGTACGCTGAAGAACATAGCTTTTTTGTGATGTAATTTATAAACATGTGTTCATGTGTGAGAATACATATCATAATACCATTAAGTATAGTGTGTTATAAGCCAAAAAAAATGAAAAATATTTAAGACAATTGATCTTTATTTTCCTAATGTGAGTTTGTAGAACTCAAGAGGATCTCTACAAGTTCCCTTGTAACTCTGATATTATTGTGAAACATAAATCTTGACATCTAGTTTGATATGTTGTTCAAATAGGTTGCATTATCTATGAGTTAAAAAATGAAGAAATTTTTATTATATGCTTTAATTTATGGTGGATCGCTATTGGACGAGGAATATCATTTTCAAAGACATTTCTTGAGTTTCATATGACATTTGACCCAATATTGTTTCTTGTGAGAAATCTTATTAGTGTATATGACAAATTTTCATGAGATCATAATTAGACAAAAATAGTGATATTAGAAAAGTGGTCTATGGACCACCAAGCGCGTAGATCAACTGGCGTGAAGTTGTTATAGCTTAACCAGTAATCTCGAGTTTGAGTCCTGGGTACACAGCTGCATTACAACTCGGTTGGGAGAGCTTTCCCGACCTTGTCTCCTGCCTGGCTCGAACGACAATTAGTCTGGGGTATCCAGGATATCTCGTGATTCAGACCAAATAAAAAGAAAAGTGATTTATGGACAAATCACGATTAGCCAAAAAAAAGAAGATAGTTAATAACCTTTTAAGAAATGAAATGCATTTTCCAGAAGCTCATATCATTGATAGTCTTGCGCCTCAACTACAATAAACAGAATATGGTTAGTAATAGAGAGAGTTTATACTTACACTGTCATGTGTGAGTTAGAAATAAAAGAATAATTTGTCTACCTATGACATTTGAGATATCAAAAAAATAATATTAAGTTAAGAGACTTAATTATAGTTTATTTGAAAAATTAATTAAATTAGAAGCATTTATGATTTAGGGACCAAAATACATGTTATGATGGAAAGATACTTATATTCACCCGAGGATGTCTAAATTTCTATAAACAAGGCTCTCATCTTCTTTATTTTGCACACGTAAAATCATATTAGGAATTTTCTCTCTCCTAATTAATGTGAATGCTATTGAGTTCTAGTGTAGTTTCGATTGTGAAATCTAACCGGATTCTTGATGTTTAACGCAAATGTGAATTCAAGTGACTTTCATCGCGATAACATTATTTCTCCGTTGTACTTGTATGGATTACGAAGTTAAAATCCAAATCTATTTTATTTAACGCTTAATTATTTATTAATTAACAAATTTCACCCATAAAATATTTCCTGAGATCAATGCACGCAAAGCAGTGTAGTACTACCGTTGAAGTTTCATAAAGAAAAAGCTAGCTTTTGCACCGAGCTAAAATTAGTTCAAATAATCATCACAACACGACCAATACAAAATTTGGTATTTGGGTCAAAATTAGGTTTAGAATCCCATTTATTTGAGCCAAAAAGAGTAGCTGCATACCCACAAGGTTGATAGGAAACAGTTTCTATTATCTAAACAGGGTCTAATATAACGTGACCAAACCCCGAAATAAGAAAAATACTTTTCTTCTTTAGCTTTACATTGGCAAACATATTGGTCATGTTGCTAATGCTGCCAAGTGATCACACCACACTACGTATTGCTGGTTGAGTCGTGAAAAATGTTTTCATGATGTGGATTTGTTGGCAGCAGTGATGTGTTCCGAATTCTAAGTTGTTACTTCTTATAATGTCTACAAGAGGTTCGGCCAAAAGCAAAGGGTTTTGAAACCCTTTAGATCAGATTTCTCAATTTGAGTATGGAATGGTGATGGATATCAAATTATAGTTGTACCATTTAGATAAGGATTTCTCAATTTTTCGTTTTACCAATAGATATTTCTTCTCTTTTGATAATCTAACTCTACTTCTGTTGGGGTAGGATGGGACGGGATGAAACGGAATGGGGATCACCAATAACTAATCTTGTTCCATGGTTCGGAATTTTTGTTGAAGATCCAAACCCGTTCTATTAGTTGAAAATCTCCATTCCGTCTCTTTCTAAAATTTTGGGACAAAGATCAGAGATTTTGGAATTGAGAAAATGGTTTCGGGATAGGATCAAAACCAGAGAATTTTTTTGAAAAATAGCTTAATTTTTACAAGAAACAACAAGACAAAATATTATCATTATAAAATTCCATTAAAAAAAACTCATTATAAATAACATAAATCAACAAAGAAAACTCAAAATGGTTCTAGTTTCAAAATGGGATGGAGAAAATGGTTCTAGTTCTGATTCTTTAGGAGGGACAAGATGAGACGGTTCTTGCAATAGATATTACTTAAGATTCAGAACTGTCTCATAATAAAAATTACGGGACAGAAAAAGTCAACATCAATAATTTTTTTATTCTAATTCTATAGGACTAGGTCTTCGGATTGAATCAGATCAAAAATCTTTGAGTCACGTGAGTAGTCCTAACTTTTGTCGTCATGTCTTTCTTCTTATTTATTTATCTCGTTTTAAAATTTTATCCGACGGTCCTTAAAGTTTTGACAATTTGCCATTTCCATCTTACCTTCTATAAATTTCCATTTTGCTCTCTCCAAACTGATTTTCAACCATTTCTGTTTGAAAAAAAATACATAAACATTTGGCAAAAAGAATAATTTTATGTATTTGATAATATTAAAAAAATACTTTACTAATAGAGGTTTTGAGAAAAAACTGATTTTTGACAAAATAATCATTTGATATTTTGTCAAAAATCAAAAAAAAATATTTTAAACCACAATATTTTTTTAATAAAATAATTCTTTTTTCAATTCTAATTAAAGTTATAAAAAATATAATAGAGTTAATATATTATTTAATGATAAAAAAATTTATAAATTAAATATTAAATATTATTTATAAAAAAATCAAAATAAATATTATATAAAAAAATAATTTTAAAATTTTTTATTTTTTATTTTTACTGTTAAAATAATTTACAAAAAATATTTTTATCCAAAATTAAAAATATTTTATAATTAACAACCCAAATTGCTCTTTGACCTTTTTTGAAAATTAACTACATAGAGCTCACTAAGGAGACTGAAGAATTTTCACGACGTCTTCGACTACTACGTAAGTCTCGTTTGATTATTGGATTAATTACACTCTATACTATTTTTCTCTTTTTTTTACAAAAAATCAATATTTTAAAGTTTTTACAGATAATATGATTTTTTTTCTTTTTTTTTTCATTTCATACGATTTTTTATTTTTTTTATTACATTTCATACGAAGCAGATTTTCTGTTGTTTTAACTGTAATATAAACTTCATATAAACTTACATAAATCTTATAAATTTATATTTATTTTTTATATATTTGAGCTTAATACAAAATTCTAACTTCATATATGCTAAATTCTTATGTTATTTATTAATTTTTAAAGATTAATTTTTTACCAATTTTCTTTTTATGATTTCAAATTTAATCTTAACTTTGTGTAGATATTATATCAACTTTGTATATCTTAACAATGAGATATATTTATAAATTAATAAATAAAATTAAAAAAATATTTTATACACTTAAACTTATTATAAACTTCTAACTTGATATATGCTAATTTTTATGTGTTTTGTAAATTTTGTAAAAATTAACTTTGTATAAATTTTATATACCTCTTAAAAATAGTTGAGAAATTAATTAGTATTTTTTGTTTACAAGAAACCAATTATATACACCACTTAAGAAAAATTTTAATTAACATTATATATTAGATCTTATTTATAAACTTCAAATATATAAATAAGAAGTAGACCATAAATATTAAATCTTAAATTTGAAAGTTGATTTTATTTGATTTTATCATATATTTAATTTTTTTCACAAATTTGCATAAAATAAAAACTCGTGATATTTATATTAAAAATTGGATTCATATATATGTATAAACATTTTATATACAATTTTTTTCATTGTAAAACTAAGTTGTTGATAGAAAGATAATTAATGTAAGAAAAAGAAATCTAATTCCGTATGCAGTGTTAAAAAAATACAATTTTAAAAAGATTTTGAAAACTTTAATTATATGTAATTAAAAAAGAAAAAAGAGTGTACTTATGTAATCCGCCCTTAATTATTTCATTCAAAATTTTCGAAAATCTCGTTAGAACGTTCTAACAAGGAATGAATTCAATTGTAAAAATGTATCACTACACGATACAAAATTATTTCGAGGAGTTTTCTTTTTTCTAGATTTAGTTTCTGTAAGATGTCAAAAGAATATATAGCATTAAGCAATATAAACAGTAATGAATTAAAATCTTTAAAAGACATAATCGTAGTCTCTTTCTTCTACAGTCACGATTGTTGAGTTAAAGTCGTGTGTTTTTGCAACATTTTCTATTGAATGACTGGATGAACTGAGTGCAGAGAAAAGATACTGTTCTTTTCTATGTAGCCTCTCAAGAAATAATGTGAAACTGATTCACACTTTTGCCTTGTGGGTTTTCTTATTTGATCTATTTATATTATAAGAAATTACGTCATAATTCCTTTAAGTTGACAAATAGATTGTCAGTTAGTTTCGCGTAACTCGTTTAGTCATGGGCGTACCTTTGACTACCAACATCTCCCACTTGTACATGACTAAAACTTATTTTGTCAAGTATGAGGTTTTCTTAATTCATGCAAGTTATATCATTCTTTTGTGTAGTAGGTCGCATGACCAACAAGTTAAGAATGAGCATATATGTCTTGACTGAGCTACTCATATATGATTCTTCAAGACTTGTAGTTGTACCCCCGATCACTTTCCGTGTTTCATGTCTTTAGATCTTAAGGTCTTACGAAAACTCAATCATTTCCACTTATTATTAATATTAAAAAGTAATATCATTTCTTGTAATTAAAAAATAATCATTTGGTATTTCGTTAAAAATAATAAAAAAAAATTTTAAACCATAATATTTTTTTAATAAAATAACTTTTTTCAGTTCTAATTTAAATTATACAAAATATAATAGATTTAACATATTATTTGATGGAAAGAATTTATAAATTAAATGTTAATTATTATTTATAAAATTAAAATAAATATTATAATAAAGTAAAAATTTAAATTAACAATTTTTAGTTTGTATTTTCACTACTAAAATAATTTGCAAAAAATATTTTTATCAAAAATTTAAAATAATCTATTTAAAAATGATTTTTTATAATATAAAACAATCCCCTAATTTTTCATCTATAATTTTGGAGACAAGATTTTGTTCTACATCAACAACAATGACAATTTTCAAAAACATTTTTAAACAAATCGTTTTCCTATTATTAGAGAAAAAAGAGAAAATATCAAATTAATTAGCCTTGCTAAATCAAAAACTCTTCCCCTTTTATTTGGGAAAAGGACACAAAGACCATCTGCAATTTGTAATTTTTTTAATCATGCCACTAAATTTATTTCCTTAATTAACATATTTTAAAATTTATCTAAAAAATGACAATCTAAATCGTAAATTTTTGAAACAGACCCGATATCACATATTATCTCCAATTCATATAATCACGCCAAATTTGGAGTCCACGTGGATTCTAAATTTGGCGGAAATTTTTCCCGCATCACTATTCACAAAGTCGACACATTTAGCTTCCACGTGGACTCCAAATTTGGCGAAATTTTCTCCCACGTCATTATTCACGGAGTAGACATATATTTGGAGTCCACTTGGACGCTAAATTTGGAGTTCACGTGGACGCTAAAATTTTAGCGTCCACATGGACTCTAAATTAGAAGAGTCACGTTGACTCCAAATTTACCCGCCAAAATTTACCACCACACTGTTCATTGTCCCGCTACATTAGAGTCCACGTGGACTATTAAAATTTAGAGTCCACATGACTTTAAATTTTAATAGTCCATGTGGACTCTAAATACTTGGATTTAACGTCTAAATTTTGTTGAACTCTAATTTATGGACACTAAACGCGCAGAATCTTGTTGTGACATATCTTGCACATTTTACAAGAATCTTAAAATGCATCGTTGACCTCATATGTGGAAATCCTCGCAATCTTACATTAATATTTTGTTAATTCACAATCCAAGAAAAAACAGTTTATGAGTATAAAACTCAGTAAATATTTATGTCACAGCACTTACCTGACTTTTTAAATGTACTCGTTGATTTTTAACTTGTATACACAAAATTTGTTATCTTTCTTTTTTACGATTTTTATTAAAGTTATCTACGTTATGAAATTCCTAGCAAATCTCTTACTGATTGGTCTCTAAATATCATAATCATTTCAATTATGTTTTAGAAAATTCCTAATTGTGAAATACTTATTTTTTAATGTAATTTGATGTTACACAATCTGGAACATGACCTACATAAACTGTGTCTCAAACCGTGTAAGTCTACTAGGTGATTTTCATAATTTTAACCTCACACAATTTACAACACAGTTTACACAAATCGTGTCCTAATCTGTGTCCTAATCTGTATAAGTTTTCTAAGAGATCAAAATATATTTTTATTCACACAGAACCTCACACGATTTGTAACACAGTTTATACATACTGTTTCCTAAACTGTGTAGGGTTTCTAGATAGCTTAAAACATAAATTTTATGTCAAACATATTTGGAATTTCATTTAGGCGATCCACACACTCTTAGAATACATGCACAATAAATCACAATCCTTAAAACATGTTTAGCATACTTTAAACATAACCAAATACATTCAATCATAAACTTTTTTTTTTTTTACAAACATTAGCATTCATAATTTATATTCATGTTCACAATCACATAATCAATACAATGGTCATTCTTTCCATTCCATAATCCAACAATCGACTTTCATTGTTCATAAACATGTTTATAGCACAAAATCAACACAATTAATACAAGTATCGTTCTCTCCACTTCACAATTCAACAATCAAATCATAGCAGGTCATTTGTTATTCCAATTTCATCAGCAACACATTTTATTATCAAACTCATGAATATTAACACATCTTTTCTAACACAGGTCCCACATCTCATAAAGCATTCATATGAGACTACAACAATATCCTATTTTGCTTCAAAAATATTTTCAAAACAACATATCAATGATATGAGTGCCTTTCATGATACACTCCTCGGTGATCAAATTACCAAATTTAGGCATTCGGTACTCAATTACATGAATGCATGCCTCCATGCTCAATACATAGCAAACGTATCCCTCAGTACTCAATAAATTTCAAATTTCAAGTAAACTCATTTCACATTCCGTTTAATAATTTTCAACATGTTACCAATCAAGCACAAAAATCTCTCTTCCAACTAAGTATTACAACACATCCTTTCCATACACAACCATAATCACATCGATCATCCATTCCTTACATATAAATTCTATGAAAGTTGACAATCAATCATCAATATCTTTCCTAACACATATATTGACAAAATCAACCAAGTTTCCATTTAAATAACAATATTGTTCCTTTTCAACTCAATTGTTCATCCTAACAAAACCCAATTCATTCTCTCACTTCTCTTTCTAATTATCCCATACCTCTTTTCTCCTAATTAATCAAATAAAACCTAGTCATCATCGTTAGCAAACTCTAGCCTTCATTCTAGTCAAAATTCAATATCCCTTCTCATTTTTTTCTCCCAAAAGCTCCCTCTTTCACAACTCTTGGTTCATCCTACATGAAAAAGTTTACCATTTTCCTAACCCATTCTTTATTCTAATAAAGACCCAACAATCCCAAAATTACTTAAGCCATTATCCCATTAACAGAAGTTTTAAAATCAACCATTTTAACATTCTCCTCATTAATATGTAAGCATTTAGAATATAGAAAATTTTCCTTGGTTAGAGTCTTTTCCATAATGAAAAAACACCTTTTAAGTGTGGCGTTATTGTCTCCATGTTAGTATTTGGTGTGGATTAGGTTCTAGGGTTGTTGGGAGAGGTTTTAGTATTATGGTGAGTGTTATGGAGTGGAAAAATCTATTTTGAGGGTTATAATGTGCGTTAAAATTGAGAAACCTATGTTCTAAGGGTTTCTAAGGTTATGTGATTTGCACAAAACTGTGCAAGTCATTGATTTTCATTTTTAATGTTTTTAACTCATCTGAAGTTACACGGTTGTAGTAAATCGTGTAATGTCACTGCTCGCAAAATTTTACATTTTAACAAACCTAAGGCTACACAGTTTGGCACACAATCTTTGGTGTCTAAAAGCTGTGTAATATCATTATTTTTCTTTTTTATGATTTTTCTCATCGGCAAATTATTATTTTACTTTTTCTAATTTCTAGAGAGTTTAATTAACTCTTATAATTGAATTTTTAGAGTGTTATGCAATGTTTAAAAATAGTGAGCATATTAGAGAAATTTTTTCTAGGTTCTTCTTTGATTTCCCTTCTCTACACCAAAATGCTCTTATCTATATTTCTTAGGTTTTCATGGCAAAAACTAAGTAACATCACGACTTTCTTTTCATTATTATTCTTAGGCTTTCATGGCAAAAATTGTATAACATAACTATTTTCTTTTCATTATTTTTCTTAGTTTTTTTATGGCAAAAACTTGTTAAATACTCAAAATACGACATTTGCTATAATAAATAAACTATTAGATTGTTAATTATTTCTTGATAAAAATAAGAAGCATCATGTGATTACCCTCATGAAGGTGCAACTTCCATAAATGCTTCTCCTTTAACTTTTAAGTTTCTTTACTTTTATTATCGTTACATTTAATTTTTGTTTCTATATGTGTATTATATGTTTTATTTAACTTTTTTTTTGTTTTGTGGAACTAAAAGTGCTGAGAAAGGATCTAGATTTATTTTTATATCTAAATATGAGAGTTCTAGTAAATTTACTAAAATCAGTTTTTATATTGTTTGTTCGTATTTTGATTTTTAGATTTTATTCTTATTGTTTTATATTTCTCATCTCTTTTGCCTTTTTATGAATTTAAATATCAGAGACTTAGTAAATATAGTAAGATCATTGCATTATCTTTTTTCTAATGAAAATATTTTTCTTAAATGATATTGTATATATTTGTTTGTATATATTGAATGTCAACTTAGTAATAGTACAAACTGATTTTTTATGTGTGTTAACTTAATGTTAATTTTATATAACTTTGCTATAACATGTGTTTATGTCTTCATAGGAACATATTCTAAACTGAATTGTTTATTAATGTTTCATTGATTTTATCTTAATATATCAACTTTCTATAAACTTGTTACAATTTTTTTATATATGTTTTTTATATCTTTACACGAATATATTTTAAACTAAAGGATTTTATTTTTAATTATTTGTATCTTAATGTATACTTTATATCAACAATATGGTTTTATACTTTTTTTCTTAATATTTTTATATTATTGAATTTTATACGTTTGAACTTAGTATCAACCAGTGACAAAATTATAGGGGAGCAAGGGGGTCGGTCGCCCCTTTTGTCATATTTACTCCTTTATAAATTCCTCTTTTAATGCGTATTTTTCTATAGTTCCACCGCTTGCATATTTTTTTCTATATTATTATTAACTTGTCTAATTTTTGCCCCTTCCCACTTCCCCCCTTCACCTTAAAAATATTTCTCGTTTTGCCACTGATATCAATTTTATGTAAACTTGTGAAATAATTTTCTATATGTGCTCATATCAATATAACATTATGATTTTTTATTGATATTATTTATATTAATGAATTTTGTGGGTTTTATCTTAATATCAACCTTGTATAAACATGTTATATTATATATATATATATATATATATATATATATATATTGTAAACTAAATTATTTCTTTATTGTTGAAAAAAAAAATTTAACTATCTATTCAAAAATTTGATTATGATAGAATATATATACATTTTTTTTGTATATTTAACTATGCATTATAACTCTTTTACATGGTATAATTTTGTTTGTTTTTACAGGAATATTGTTGAATCGATGTTGAAGTTGATTGAAATTAAAAGAATGATTGTGTTTACATTTTTTTTTCTGATAATGCTTTGTCCTTAGTTAATTTTAATGTTGAGTATAATAGCTCATCTCTATATTTATGTGTATAGTACTGAAGGAAATTGTACTAAGGCCAACGCACGGCAAGAGTGGTCACCCCTCCTGTCTCCTATGCTTTTGTGCCCCCTACATCAAACATAATATGTGGGTCAATTTATATGAAAGGAAGAAGTGTGAGATGAATTCAGATTTTTTAATAGCGATTTTACCAATTTTTATTAAAATTTGGTCGTTGATCTAGAGATGAATAGAAAAAAAATCTATTTTTTATAAAAGAAAAAAAATAAGTGTGATATAATTTCGAAACCCAAAAGGTGTCTCAAGGTTACAAATACTCTAAATTAAGTTGAAACAAAGAAAGAAGACCAAATTTTAATTGTTTGCTCATTATCCTCAAAATTCGCTTAGACAAGCAAACAAAAATTGTCATGCTCTCTTTATTCCACTGTGCAAGAAGCTTGATCTCCGCCGTTGTCTAACATTTCTGCACGCCCAAATGTGACGTCTCTGCACTGCATCATTAATGCAGATGAAACCGGCAACCCAGATTGAATATATGATTTATCAATTTTGTATTGTTTGTGTTGGAAAATAATTAAGCAGATGCAGATGCTGAGCCATCTGTCCTATTATTATTGCTTATGAAGCCATCTGTTGGCTTATACGAGGTTTTGTAGTAAACAAAGAAGAGATGCTCTGCAAGTTTTATCAAATAAAGCCACTGCCACAGACAAAGGGAAAATGAACTCTTTTCTGTCAATCTTTCTGCCTCTTTCGATCGAATAACACTAAATAATTAAACAGAAATGTGAATAAAAATTGCATAAAACAAATTAGATAATTTGTACGGCTAGTTTTGGTGAAAACTCTAGGAACCAATTCACCTTTTATTTATTCGGAATATGTTAGGTGATGTTTTGGAAATATTTGACTTTAATTTTTTGGAGTTATGTGCGGATACCTTCAGTGACAAGTCAAATAGATAGCTAGTTCTTTAACAATAGTACATAGTATGTAGTTATTTAATCTTTGTATGATTTAATTTATGCTCAATTTCAGTTTATGACTTGTCAAGGCCTTCATTTTGAAGTAAATCATTTCTGTGTTGTAGAAAAAATTGACGCTGCGATGGGAAACTAATTTCTTATTTGGAATAGTTTTATATTTCTTGAACAAAAACAGCGAAAGAACATTATATAACAAAAATTTATACTTAATTAAATAAAATTAAGAGGAAAATAAATTTTAATTCTAAGCTCATAATCCGTATAAGCAAAATGGAAGAAGTGTCCTCGTATAAAATAGACATTTTGTATGTCTATATAAAAGGTGCAAAATAAACCACCAACTACACTTCTTCCATAATACCACTTGCATCTCTCTATCTATGCTCTCCATTCTGCCGAGAATTGAAATGGTTCTTGAGAGAACCATTTGTGAAAATAAGACACTAAATTCAATCCGGAAGAGATTACGGACAAAGTCCGTACTCAGTATACTTCGTATACTCATGGGAAAGGCAACCAGAACGATCCGTTGGAGTGGCTCTCGGTGTAGACGATTTTCCGCTGCGTCAAGAACATGTAAGTCGTGTTCTTACCCTTTTATTTACACGAAATATCAGAGCAGGTGAGGATTTTTTTTAGATTTGTCTGAAAATAACATTCTGTTCTGGAAATTGTCTGGCATGATTACTGATTTGTTTAGTAGAGATTTTTAGTCAAATTAGTTGATTAAAATTTTAGTCGAAAAATGATACCGAAAAGTCCCGAACGGTAGAAGTCGTCAAAATTTTTGTTGCAAATTTTGAAAAAGAATAATACCATTTGAATCAGCACTAAAAATTTAGCCGGAATCCTGAATTTCGTGTCATTCGGATCACGGAAAGGCGTCAAACGGACAACGCGAACTTTCACTTTTCATATTATAGCTTACGTGGCGCATTCTTAATGGTGAAGCCATCTTTGTTGACCGGTCAAAATGGAAAGAAGATCTAATGAGAGGATGCCACGTGGACACGTTTCTTTTTCAAAACCGGTCAACTTGTCAAAATGGGGAGTTGTTGAGCACTCATGGCTCGACATGTGGCAGCGGTTGGAATTTGTTTTCAAACCGTCATGCATACGTGGCATCTAATGTGTCCACACGTCAGCAACGACGTCCAATCAATGGATGATACGTGGCATCCTACGTGGCCACCACGTCATTGACGTCATTGCCAACATCACCTGCCACGTCATCGTCCACGATGATGTGTACCAATCATATGCTGACACGTGGCATTCTATGCCACGGCAGCACCCAGTCATCATTGTCGAAATGTGGCATCATGTGAGTGTGCCACGTGGCAGCTTGTGGTGAAGAGTGGAGAGTGGCACGTGGGCCGCGCGTGGCCGCACGTGGGATGGATTTTAGAGGCGCGTGAGAGCGTGTGGTTACTGTTCCGGCAACAAAATTTTTCCAGAATGCGTTTCTGAATTTTCTTGATTTTATGATATATTTTTTCGGAATTTTCTGAAATACTTTTATTTTCGAAGTTGACTTCGAGCATAATTTTTAATTATTTTATTAAAAAATTATATGAGTAAAAAATATTATAAATGGTCAAGAAAATTTCAATAAATTATTGTGTATTTATTTACTGAATTTTATTTTTCATTTCTAGCAAGTTTCGTTGTTTTTATATGTGTTATAAAAATATCTCATTTCGTAAAGAGTTCGAAAGTGAACTTATCTTAAGAGAGATAAGAAAGGTGTGAAAACTTGAAAAGAAATTATTTTTCAAACGTTATTCTCTTGTTGAAATCGATTTAAAGAGTTAAATCGAAGTATACAGAAAATTGTTTGGAACGTAGTTTCGATGTTGGAAATGATAAAAGCGAAATTGCTTAATTTTGCTAAGAAAGCCTTTAATGAGCGATATTTTAATGGTTTCTATCTTGGTGATGGAGCGGAATTCGATGACCTTATTTATAGGATTGAAAGGGTTAAATCCTATATTAACTTATGTTCAACAGTGTAAGCTGTTTATAAGAAACTTGGTTAACACTGGAGCAAAGTTATTTTCTAATGCTCGCGCGATGCAACTTAGAAGTTGTAAAATCATTCGTCATCCTTGCTAATACATTGTTTTGAATGGGATTGAGGATATTCCTAATGATCTATTTGTTAGATTTGATCCAATGTTGTCTATTTCACATGTAGTAGTCGATGTGATTGACTTAGAGTAAGATGATGATGAGATTGGAGGATGACGATGATGATCTTTGACTTAATTAAACCCCACAGTGAGAATTGGGCTAGAGAATACCCAACTGTGAATAGATGAGATGATGATCTTATTTTCATATCTAGGATATGAATATTTACAATCCGTTTTGTTTTTTTCGTTGTTGATGATAATATTTTGTTAGAAAAGGCTAGTCACCTTGGACAAAATTTCATGTGGTGTTATTTACGTGTTTTTGACGATAAGTTCGGGGATATTGTTAAGGTATGATATATGTTTATTTTGTTAAACATATATATATTTAGTTTAATTAGTTTTGTGATTCATTTTATTTATTTTGAATTTATAACATATGTGTTATAAATGATCATTAGTTTTATACTTGTGTAGTATAAATGTTAAATAAAATGAAATGAGACTAAAATTAAACTAAGTCTAAGATTTACGGTGTTAAATCTTGTCAATACCATTTGTTGAGTATTGAGAATTTTAGTTCTATGTTCATAGATAATATTTAATTAGTTTAAATATTATTACCCCATGTAAAATTGTTTAGTGCAATTTGCGTGAAATTGTGTATTTCAAGATAAATGAAATTTTTGTAATTTTAATTTATCACATTATGAACATAGGGTTGACTAGGTTGTGGTACTTAGCAACTGTAACTAAAATTATATCCTTAGAACATTTACTATTTAATAGTTAAATTCTAATATAGTGAATGTATTAGCTCAAATAAA
>CANYCX010182860.1:0-10440 GCA_948193385.1 Breynia disticha f. nivosa | reverse complement strand
TTTTGTGACTGGAAGACCGAGAGCTAACTACCGAGACTTTGGGCTATCCGGACACGTACTTCGTGAAATGGTTCAGGCATGTTTGTTGCCGGGGGCAACAAGATCGAGTTGGTAAGGATTAAAGCTTTCTTTTCTTTTTTTTAGTCATTTCTCTGGTCGATGATCATAGAAGAGCCCCTTTACCATTCTGTATAAATGCGCTATTTTGTTTGTACAGATATGGTAGAGGGGCGTATTCAATCCTTGTTTGTCCATTAGTTCCCGACTCCTTTCTTCATCGCGCGGGGTAGAGCAGCTTGGTAGCTCGCAAGGCTCATAACCTTGAGGTCACGGGTTCAAATCCTGTCTCCGCAACATTGAAACATTTTTTTGTTTTTGTAAAAAAATAAAAAAATTAGGGGTGGTTTTTTTTTAACTAGTAATTAATTAATTACTTTTTTATTTTTGGAACGGAAGAGAGGAATCGTTCGAGAGAGAATAGTGGATTGAAGAAAGAAGATGACTGGAGCGTTTATGAGAACCCAAGATGTTGAAGTTATTGATATGAATATTCATTTTTTATTACTTCTAGACAAGTAGGTTTTTGGACTTATTAGCAAAGTTCTGCACCATTTTAGCTTTTTAGTTAGTTTGATTTTTTTTAATCATAATACTATATATTATATATAAGAAATATAAAATGTATAAATTGAGTAAAAACATCTTGTATTTTTGTACCATTAAAGTTTGTCTCAATTGGTTATCTATGGAAGGAGAACCGACCGTTCTTTACACGTTTTCTTTATATCAACAAAATATGTCCATCATTTTTGTTCGGTTTTTTATTCTGATTTGAAATATGATACTTGTTTGGTTTCAAATTTCTCAAATCTAAAACTCTTCAATTTTTGTGCATATTTTTTCCAAAAGCCAGTTCATTCAATTATTATTTATGAAAAATAAAAACTTTAGAAATTGAAAACAAAAATTTATGATAATTAAAAGTTACTTGATGTTTACTTACTTTCTCTTTGAGTTCTTAATGAAATATGAAAATAAAAGATGATTTTTGCTCTTTAGATATTTTAGGAGGATTTTCTAAATTTAGAGAAGAGGTTTGAATGAGTTAAATTCAAATTGATTTGTTATTGCACAAAAGAGTTTTCTTTTCTTTTTGTTTGTAATTTAGTTATGTTAGGTTTTCTTAGCATTCTTGCTCCCTGTGTTTTGCATGGAAGCAATGTTAGAGTCTTGGATCCACTCTCATAATATTTGTTAGCTATTTTTTGATCTATTGTGCTCTATATTTGTTTACTAAAGTCTTTCATTAGTGAAAACTATCTTGCTCTCTATTTTTCATATTCTAATCAGTTCAAATTGGAAGTATGCATTTTTTTTTTCGTCTCTCATTTATGATTGAAATACAATTATAGCTTGTGATTGTTAGCATGTATATACATATGTATCATAATTTTTAATTAAAATGTCGCCCCCTTAAATAATTTTCTGGTTCCGTCTCTGATTCTAATGTTTCTTTTTGTTTTTATTCTTTTATAACCCAAGTTTGTTTCCTTTCATATTGTTTTTACACCTAATGACATATCGATGGATTTTTTTACTCTAAAATTTACTTTGATGACGCCTAATGACATATCAGTGATTTTTTTTGTAAACATTGGGACAAATTAGTGCTTAATAATGCTTGTGGGTAAAATTTGGCATCTTAAAGAGAAAATATAGACTTGAAAATATGAATAATCTCATTTATCAGAAGTCATTTACTCTATATAATCAACCATTATTTTTTTGTTAAAGAGAAAATATAGGCTCGAAAATATGAATAATCTCATTTACCAAAAGTGATTTACTCTATATAATCAATCATTATTTTTTGTGTGTTCTTGTACAAAACAAAGTCATATTCCTATTAAATTAACTCCCCTGGCTTATTGATATTGAATAAGGTAAATTAAAACATCTAATGTATTAAATAAAGTTTTTTAAAACATGTAAAAAAATTGACAGTTAAATTAAGAATGGAGGAGTATTATTTATCCCTGGAGAATTAAAAGCATTAGAAATTTTTGTATGCTAAATATTAAGATAGCGTTTGGTATTGCTGTCTGAAAAAGTAACAACAGCTTTTAACTCACAAAAAAATTTTAGGTATTTGGCAATATTCAAAAACTGTTTTTATTAAAAGCGCTTTTGGTAAAAAAAATTATTTTATTTTGAAAAAACTACCTTTTAATGTTGTTTCAAAAAATAGTTTCTGGTTTTAATAAAATAATTCATTTTTTAACAAAATATTTTTCTTGTTCTAATTTAATTTTTATAAAGTATAATATATTTTTTATATTATGACGGAAAATTTTAGAATATTAATTTTTATTTTAAAATTAAAACAAATATTATAAAATTAAATTTTTTAATTTTGATATATATTTTTGAATTTCTAGTTTTCACTATTAATTTATTTTAAAATAATATTTTTCATTAAAACTTTTAAATAGTTTAAGACTTAACAGTAGTTTTATTAATTTTTTTTAAATAGACTTTCTCTTACTCGCCTGAACTCAGCTAGACTGATCTTAGATTTATAGGACACTCCTAGACAATCTAATTAGGCTGACTTTTTTAGAGTAAAGTGGGTGGGTTTCATTTAGTGAATTGATTACATAATAAGGGAGAGTGAATTTTTAATCTGTCATAATACAATAAGGAAAGTAGAGAAATTGAGATTTTTGTTCTCTCTACAAAATGGTAGTCTTTATATGTTAGACAATCACGAGCTATCCAACGTGCACTTGTGTTGGCTTTATAGAAGATATGCTTGCATATAAAATCTGAAGATGTTGAGAGGAGAATTTTAATCTCCCATAAAAGTGCCGAGTTTCTGCCACGCCATTGTGTTTTGCTTGTGATGATGGAGATGGATAATTGAGATTCAGATTCCAGAATTAACTTTCTGCATCCATTGGCCATTACCCAGGGCATTTGACACATTCAACAGACAAAAAAAAATGCTCGATTAAGTAGAAAAGGCAAACTAATTCCAATTTTATGGTGGGGTTGGCCTAAATTCGCCACACGTCACGGCATTTTGTGGAAAAAATGCCATGACGTGTGCCTATTAACGTAAAACGATACACTTCATGGCATTTTTGCCACAAAACGCCATGACGTGTGACAAATTTTGCCTAGTCACGGGTCACTCTGCACAGCCTAAAACATATTCAGTGCTTGTTGGGTGCAGGTTTGACCGAGATTCGTATGAAAAGTAGTATTATTTTTGTTGGTTCTTGCAATTGATGTAAATGAAGTATTGAATGTGGACAATAATTGAACTAACAGATGAATAAATGAGCTGAATAAGTGAGAGAAGCCTGTCAATAAAAGCTCCAGATTTAAGTCATTTCACAAATCTTCCTTCACTCACTCCATTTCATCTTTCTTCTTCCTCCCAACACATCCTTCTTTCCTTCTAAAAAAAAATTTGAGCTTTCCTTCAAACACAACCATTTGGAGTTATCCCTCCCAACACACTTCCTCCTTATTTTTTATTTTTATGGAGCTCTCTATCCTCCTTATAAAAAATCATTCATTTGCAGTCAATATCATTCTAATTTCAGGTAATAATAGATAATATATTTATTAATTTAAGTGTAA
This sequence comes from Breynia disticha f. nivosa, assembly GCA_948193385.1. Lineage (NCBI taxonomy): Eukaryota > Viridiplantae > Streptophyta > Magnoliopsida > Malpighiales > Phyllanthaceae > Breynia > Breynia disticha. Next base: position 6,792 of record CANYCX010182860.1, on the reverse strand, counting down.
TGAAATTAGTCTTGTTAAAGATTAATAATATTAATTTATTTGCAGGATTAATAATTTCAGAAGTTGATTATCTTTTTGAGGAGATAAGGTAAGTTATTTTTATAACTTGAAGTTATTTTTTTAGTAAACATTCAGATATCTTTAGTTTTTTTATTTTATGTGTTTATTTATTTATATATAAAAGTAGTGTAATTTCGTATGATAATGCATAATTTAGTCTCGCTTGACAAAAAATAAAATTTGAAAATTTTAAGAGATTATATATTATAAGGTGTATATGTCATATAAAAATAATTTTAGTGAAATTAATTATAGTTGTTTTTTTTGTTATAAGATTTTAGTATTCCATATGAAGTTCATTTTAGTAAAAATCGTTCTAGTTATTTTTGGCAATAAGAGTGTAATATGATATATAAAATTAAATTTTACTTAAATGTATTCTAGTTAATTTTAATTAAATTAATAATGCACATAAATTGAGTTATATTTATTCTAGTTAATTTATAATTGTAGATGACATCAACTATAGCATTATATTGGAGAGGAACGATTGTTAATGGTGTTGATGAGATTGGTTATGTGGGTGAAATGTCTACGATTTTGCTTATGGAGAGTGAATTGTATTATTTTTACATTTTAAAGAGCATGGTTACAGATGCGATCTGGCATGACAAAATAATTAGTCGAAGAAACCCAATGTTCTCTGATTTTGGGAGCTTAGTGTTCGGAATTGTTGAAATATACGATGACACGAGTATGGAAAAATAAAAGATGAGATGTCGGATGGGTTTGAGAAATAATGCATCGAAGGAGTGAAATTTATGAACCAACTCTTACGTATATAGACAAACAAAACAGCTCACACAAATCAGCTAAATCTGACTCAAAATCACGCGAACACAAAAAAACACGTAGGCCAACACCCATGTGGGGGAATAGGCTATATTCCCTACCACGTTGGCCCGAAATACACTATTTCGCACCACGTGGTGGCGGAATATCTGTATCCACAGTCACGTGGCGCGGACTCTTTTCCGCGCACCCGTGGAGCGAAATACACATTTTCACGACACATGTACGTAGAATATTGGCAAGATCAGGCAAAATCACCAAAAAGAGGGAATTTCTTCTCTTTTCACCACAAACGTAGAATTATTTTTTTTTGCTACATTTTAAGGAGCAAACCCGTGTCATGACGTTTGCGTTTGAGAGTTCTTGGCAAGGGTAATAAGGGTTGTGTTGATGAGATTGAAGAGGGGCTAATCTGATCCGGTGCTGGCTAGTGGTTGGGTGTCCCACCGGCACTGCCTGGGGCAGTCATCAGCCTGAAAGGGTTATCGCTAGGGAGGCAGTATAGAGAGAGCTTTTAGAGAGCATGGGTGAGAGCTAATTGCATAATACTTTAAGTGATGATTAAATTCTCTTTCGTAAACTCAATTTCGTCTCATAGTCCTAACGAAATCTAGGATTTATTGGCCTAATCAATCAGCCTCCATCATTATTGCTAAACATCTTATATACATTAAGCGAGTTATTAGCGCTAATTTGCCACATAATCTGTATGCTTATATCTGAAACCTAATCTTCAAGCTGACTTGCAAACTGGCAAATCCATCATTACTACTAACATTTTACATATATTAGCGCTAATTTGCCACATAATTCATGCATGGAAGACCGTAGGCACATATCCGAAACCTAATGTTCAAGCTGAATCAGCAGGCTTGCAAACTGGCAAATCCTTGTCCACATTAGGTGGGATCCGAAGAATAGGATTGCTCTCGAAGAAGTTCACTGGCTTCAGATCAAAACTTGATGACACAGTTGGCATTATTGGGAAATCTTCTTGGCATGGTACGTGGTGGAATCCTAACGTGTACCACAGAACAATGTCCTTATTCTCGATGTCTCTATCCCTGAAGAAAATGATCAAACAATAATCCTAGCTATCAAATATCTTCACCATGAGACTTCTTTTACGACAAGAGAAAAAAGAACACAAGTATACCTGTCAGACCATACAGCAAGAGTGTCATCCCCATGACTCTGATAAGGAAAAAGGCCACCTGCCCATTGCTCAGAACGGTTATAAGGGGTGACCCATATTTGATTATCAGTGAAAGCACCACGCTTTTGTGGAGGATCATCGTGATCAAGCAAGCTAGCAGCTGTGCCAGCAGGAACCACCTTATACCCAACTGGGTTCCCCACCCTCGTAAATTGGTTCGGGTTAATCACATGGAATTCATATGGGTCGTAAAGTGCAAGTTTAATTTGTGCATCCTTTTCAGTCTTAGCCACGTTTCTAACAGCTTTTAAGTAACTCTTCCTTGGAGACTCGCCTGGAGAAGTTTGTTGCCTTTCAAGGTGAACCTTCACGAAGGAATTATCGGAACCATCTATGTCCATATCTAGGTGGAATGTAATATAATGGTCATGAATGACTCCAACTATATTTTCGGACAACATAGTACCGTAGAGATTCTCTTGGTTTGGAACCTGCTTCATGTTCTCATATGGAGAGCCTTTTACCATCAAGATTCCAGAAAGTCCAACCTGCGACATACACCATAACAAGATTCCACTAAAATTTAATATTAAATTACTTGTCGTGTGGAGCAACTATACCTTGATCCTAAGTAGACCATCCGTTTGAAACTCCCAATCGACGATATAGTCATAGTTGGCAACTGATGCGGCCATTCTAGCCACAAGCGTCACTTTTGGCCTCACTTCTCTAATCTGCGATAATGATATTGAGAAAAAAAACAACATGAATTGACGTTTGAGAGATAATTTAGGGAGAGTTGACAGCAACTCCCGCAAATTGGAGTTCAATACGACAAGCACTTTGTGGAGATATTTTGTTAGCCTAAATTTGAAAAATTAATTTTCTCGATGTATTAGGTAAAACTTCCTTTTCTCTTATTATTTATTAGTTAGAGTTGTTCTGTTCAACTCTGTAATGTTTTTATTTATATACTAAATTCAGTGATAGAATAATTAATTTTAAAAATAAATGTATATGTTTGCAAACCTAAGACTCATCTTAAAAGATTTCAAAAAAAAAGACTCATCTTAAAAGTTTTATACTTTCATTGTCTTCTCCTGCAATTACATTACATCATGCTCTTTCCATCCCTAGGCAGCATTCTAAATATATTATTTTAATATATAAATAATTTTTATTTTATACATATTATTTATTATTTAAAAAATATTTTTATTTTTAAATAAATGAAATTCTTGTATTTTAAATAAACTTTATTAATTTAAATACTTGTTATTTAATTAAAATAATTTATTAAATAAAAATAATATTATAAAATTTCATAAAACTACATTTTATAATTAACTTGACCGTTAATTTATTAATTTCAGAAATTGTACAAAATCTTCTATAAATATAAGATAGATGGAATAATAAACACTAAATATTCACCTAACCTAACACTTAGTAAATGATTTATTAACAAAATGTCAGATTTAATTCACCTTGATATATTTATAAATAAAGAATTGTCAAATTGAGTTTTTAACATTACAAATTATTGTCCAAGAAAAAGAAGATATTAACAAGACAAATAAAAAATCTACAGAATTTTTGTTTATGATCAAGCGTAAATGAAAGAGAAAGGACAAAATATAGCATACCTCCATTCCTGTAATGGGACACTCGGTGTGTCTCCACCCAATATCACCACCATAACTCTCAAACAAACAAATCATATTAGACCTGACATACGGAGTTCCATCAGCAGCAGTTAAAATCCCATCCATATAATAAGCATTTCTTGGACAATCATTAAGAGGATCCAGTGGCATTGCTTGTAACCCAAACCCATACTCACCCGCATCCATATACGTCTTAAAATACCAAGCATCTGTCGGATCCATATATGGTACAAACAACTCTGAACTAAACCCTTTATACATCACATTCCTCAATATTCCCGTCTCAGGATCTCGTACTTTTGCCCCAGACACCACTAACCCAGCTCTCGGATCAGGTTTTAAATGGAATTCCCAGTTCGCCCATTTCACTAAGTGATTCTCCTCCACGCTAAAACTTGGTCCTTTTGGTTGCTCTATTGATATTGGGTTCACTAAATTTAACTCTCCATTTCTCCTGACAACATCATATCGATAATCTGTGTTTTTTGCACTAGGAATTGGTATAGACTTCCCTGTATCTATTACTTGCACCACTTGTTTACTATCCATGTCTACAAGTACGGTTAAACCTTCAATTGGTCTCATGTAGAAGTTAATAGTGTCTTTGAGAGTGTAACACTGTACTTTAATTAACCTCCTGTTCTCCTCTTTTTTACCGTACCATCCCAGAGAAATTGGCAGACAAGCCAGGTCTTTTAAATCAACCCCACGAGAAATAACCGTGCGGTTAAAATGGGGGTTAGAAAGTGGGAGCAACGTAGCTGTCGTCATGTCCTCCATAGTCATCATTGGATACCCAGAAACTGGCTTCGTGTCCGAAACTATTACTTCACGTGTTTCTATATCGACCGTCATCACGTACGACTGGCCGTTCATTCGTGCGACAACGAAGGCCTTGCGTGCCAACATGGGATCGCCCTTTTTCCATTTGACGACCTGTTGCTTCTCGGGCTCTTCAAGGACGAGAGTGTGGATGACAAAGCGATAGGATTTGAAGAGGTGGTGGGATTTGAGGATTGTACGGACGGTGTTGATTTCTGAGATGGTGAGTGGGTCCAGAGGGTGGTGGGGTTCGGCGGTGTGGTGGGGGCGGTTAGTAGGATTTGGTGGTTTCTTGAGGATATTGGAGGGTGGTTTCTTTAATTCGAAACGAATAATTTTCAATTCTCCGGTGGTGAGGTCAGGGTAAGTTCGAGTGAAGATTAAAAGAAGAAGAGCGGCGAGGAGGACGAAGATGAGGCGAGTGTAGTTTCTAGTGTCCATTATTGGGTTGTGAAGGAAAAAGTAGGTTTTGTGCAGAGGCTGGAGAGAGATGAGTGAGGTGGAAGTGAGACAAGAGGGAAACAGAGAGATGATATAGGAATAAGGCTCCGTTTGGTATTGGCAAGCTGAAAAAAGCAAAGTTAATTATAGAGGAAATATATTTTAATCTCATTTAGTGATTATAAAATAAAAAAAATATTTTTTTTTAAAAAAAAATTCCACGTAAGGAAAAAGAATTGGGGTGGTGTCTCTGCGACATGATGACCCTACTGTACCGAAAACCAAGAGCGGTATACATTGTTCCATACTAAATGACCTGTATGTATTATAACTATTCTCTTTCTTAGTAATCCTGCTATCATATCTTCCTGCGTGGACTTACGTTTTTCTGCCACGACTTACTCAGGACTATCTTGGATTACTCTCAGAAAGCATCTAGCTATACAAGGGATAGTGTCAAATAGAAAAGAATTGATACAATAATCACAAAGAAGGAAACTATATTGAAGTGATGCCATAACGATAAGATCGTATTAAGATATATGTTGTATTCTCTTCTCTTTTCAGGGATTTTAAAAAGAAAAAAAAAGATTTAGAAAGTCATAGAGATTTGAGAACTAGAATTATTTCTGAAACTGAACTTAACCTTGATTTACTCTCTTACATAGAAGTCTTATATAGAATTCTGATTACAAAGCAAAACATAGTGGAGTTGGACAGTTGTCCACTAACTTTATGGTACAAAGATAAAAGTAAATATACAGTCAAAACACAGCTGGCTGTGACTCAAAAGCATACAAGAAATACATGTGATCTTATCTGATCACTTACAAAAGTTAAAATGAAAAGACACAAAGCCAAAACAGCTGGCTTAATAATACACACAATCTAGACCACTATATGGACCACAAATAGAAAAACAATAAAAGCATGTGATTATCATCAAAGATAAAATTCTCGACAATGACAAAACTTAAACTATGACTCATACAAATGGACAAAATAACTCATGCTTTTGAAAATAGCCTTCCATGTGCTGAACTACAGGCCATTGCTTATTCTGGTTCGAGTGACTCCTTCAATCTGTTCAAAAACAGGATGATCATCAACATAAAGTGCAGGATTTTCTTCATGAAGAAGATGAATAATCTTTTGGTTTAATCTCATCTTGATTGAATTCTATTACTCTTTTGTACCTATACCCTGGAGGAATAATAATTGGAGCAATTTCTTCAAGTTTCTCATATGAGCATTTTGCCTGATAGATCCAGGAACATGACTTCAAGAATAACATAAATTATGTGTCCACATAACTGCACTATCTCCATAATAAGGACGATGAAAAATGTAAACTTCAGTGTACCATCCATGAGGAGAGTGGTGGGTTCTTGAAAATTTTACTGACTTAATTGAATTGGTTAGTCTGGTTCTCCATGTGGGTATTTCTTCAAACCATTCAAGGAATTTCCATGCCAAAGAATGACATTTTGAGTTTGTATTCAAATGTTAAAGTATTTCTATAGGGTCAAATTCAATGGCTATATTGTGTAAAGTGAGTAGACACCAAAGAAACCAAAGAAAATCCTCAGTGAATGAGACTGGCCATAAAAAAGGTTTTGTGAGGAAAGCATAGGGTGGACTAAACATATAATACTTGGGTATTAAAGTGGTTAAATAAACTTCAGGAAGTCCTGATCGGGTTCTAGCAAGCGCACTAGATCGGTGTAGTTTTACCACGGAAGTATACCCTCCGGGATCGAATCTCACAGGGAACGGTGTACTTAAATTGATTAGGTGCTTAAATTATAAAGACAATTAAACATAAACAATGATAGGATGTTGGTTGGATTATGA
>CANYCX010182765.1:0-27124 GCA_948193385.1 Breynia disticha f. nivosa | reverse complement strand
ATGTATGTATATATAGATATATATATGTATGTATATATAGATATATATATGTATGTATATATAGATATACATACATACATATATATATATATATATATATATACATATACATACATACATATATATATACATATACATACATACATATATATATATATATATATACATACATATATATATATATATATATATATATATATATATATATATATGTATGTATTTTTGATATCGAGATAGGTACACTACACGATCGAATTACAGAAGTATGATATTAAGCGTTTATTCATATTCAATGTTATATGTGATGGCATATGATCTGTGTATTGATGGTGGGGATTAAGATAATGGTGGGATAAACATATTAATCAATTTGGAGAATGTAGGAAAGGAGAATGAGTAGGAAAGGACTTTAAAGATTTAAAGAAACACATCAATAGTATTATCCTGTATACAGAAATCCACTGATGAATCTATATTAAATGAGATCTAAAAACTTTAAAGATTTAGAGAAGTTGGGAGTTATAAAATTCATGTGAACTATAGATCTTACATTTGTTGAAAATTGCTTAGAAAGAACGAAAAGAGTATTTACTATGATGCGGGCAATGTGATAGGAACAATTATATTTTTCAGTATCTTTATTGTTGGGAAATGCTTACAATTAGTGGAAGACTATCTCTTGTGCGAATGGAATTCCCTTCAGTATTTGAATGGAATGATTTCTTGAGGGAATTTAGGAAGCAGTATATGTCAAAAGTATATACAGATACAAAGTAAAAGGAGTTTCTTGCCTTGAAACAAGGAAATATGACACTAGTAGAGTACGAGATGAAATTCACTCTGTTATCTTACTACAGTGCTAGTATTATCCCTAATGATAAAGATAAATACAGAAGATTTGATGATGAAAGATGATGATGAAAAAATAGGGAAACAAAAGAGATAAATACATTCTGGGAAATCCAGTAGACCTGGGAAAAGAGTTGAATACACTCCTACGTATACTGGATATGGAGGATATACAATGCTAAAAATAAGGAAGTTTGCATAAGATTAGGACAAGTTTTAAGTATGATCACATTTAGGACAAGGATTGCCCTAAAAGTGTGATTTATATAAATTAGATAAATATTATCTTCTCTTCTGCTAATCCTAGGCTAGATTAAATCAGAATTTGAATTCAAATATGAATTCTAATCTAGTTTGAATTCAGTTAAGATAAGAAATTAAGAGGATAAAGACAAACCTAGGGTTTTATCTCTCCTTTCCTCTTTAAGACTCTTAAGCCATATTCTATATAAGGAGACACATTCTCCTAATTTGGAGGTGACTTTGTAATGTCTTCAAATTTTGATAATAAAAATAGATTTTAATAAATATACGAAAATGGACACAAATTTTTTCGCGAATTAATTAAAATAATAATTCGGTGGAAGGGATGAGAAATAAGTGGAAAATAAAAATCGGAGGTTGTTGGGTCAACTGGGAAAGAGATACACAAAGGAACGTTCAATCAATAATAACCAGGGCTAAATCGTCCAAAATCGAATTCTTATAAGTATAAGCTTGCCTCTCTCTCTCTACACCATACTTACACCTTCTCTCTCTTTCCTTATTACCTTTCCAAAGCAAAAAATCCTAACTAACTTTTTTCCTAGCAAAAACCTAGTGTCTGGGAGATTTGGAATCGATCGAGGATCGAATTTTGGTAAGAATTTCTTATGTGATTTGTTGAATCCCGTTTTTGCATGGAAACCCTAGTTTTCGACCTTAAATCTTTTTCGTTTAAGCTGCGATTTGAGCAAATATTGGCTCGTTGGAAAGCTTAACATATGTACTATCCGTCGATAACCATTTTTGGCGTTTAAATGTGTTTTTGGTGGCCCAAATTGAAGTTTGAAAGTCACCTATGAATAGTGACGGGTTTCGGTTTCCTAACCTTAGGTTCAATTCTGAGTTATGTTGTTTAGGTAAGATTCTTCGGACCCTATTGAGATTGTTTTGACCGTCAATTTAACTAGGTAGTAATTGATGAGAGAGAATGGAATACGTGTAGGAAAATGTTTAGGGTTTTGAAAGGAAGATTATAGGAATTTGGATAAACCGTATGTGTCGGATGGTGGGAATCGTAAAAACGTACTTAAATGAATCTATAGGAACGTTAATGGTGGCTGGTGGAAAGAGGGGAAAAAGAACTAGGTTAAGGGTAATTAGAGGACATTAATGAGAGGATGGAAAAAGGAAATGAAATGGGGGTAATTAGGAGTATAGGCGAACCAACATCGCTAGTTTATCGTCTCTGCATAATTCCATGTATGTGTGATTAATGTAATTCATAATTTGTTTAATACGAGGTCAAAATCATTGTGAGGAAGGTTCCCAGCCGGAGCGTTAGACGTTGCTTGCCAGGTACGCAACATGAATGCAACATTCCTTATTTATGTGTTCTTTGTTTGCGAAATGTCTGAATTGATTGTTATATAAAATGATGAATATGTAGGTTCCTTGTGTGGTTATTGTGGAATGTGCATAATGTGTTGTTAATACTCATTGCTGGCATGATTGGTGATGATATACCTAACGTGATGGTTTGGTATAGAGCTTGTCTGACTTGTATGAGATTGATGCATATGAGTATTGAGTGGAAAGAATAAATGTAAATGATAGCTCTTTGTGAGCAATGGAATTGAGGGACTGGTTATGGCTCTTGGGAGCGTAAATTGCGATAGTATATAACACATACTTTACTGTGGCACAGTGGAAGTCTCGGTTCACTTTTTAGTGTTTGAGCGTGTCAGGCCAAGTAAGGGCATTATTTAGGCCATGTAAGGGCATAAAAATCTATGGTTCATAGTAATTTATAACCACATACTCCCGGCCGACGAGGCTCGTTTGCAAACGTCAAAATGAAATGGCCAAGTGAGGGCATAAATTGAGAAACAGAGTCTAAAATCATGCATGTTGCATTGTAATGCATTAGAGGACATTCATTCATAATCATTTGGACATATTTATTGGAATTGTATGGATGTTTGCATAGATATTGGGATTGATTGTGTGTGAGTGGGAAAAAGGGATGTCATATTTTGAGAATTAGATGATGAAGTTATTAGGTCTGTGAAATGAAACATGAATATATGTGTGTATGTAACCATTTCTATATTCTTATATGAATTGTGGTTGGAAATCGATTAGGTTTGCCAAGTGTTGATTGATGATACACGATTAAATGATCATGGATTGATTGTATGTAATTATATGTGTAGCTAGGTGATTTGTGTTGGTTGAGGATTTGATTTGGAATGTATTATGGTGTTAGGAAAGGTTTGGAATTTGAATGGTATGTTTTGTTGAGTTTTATGTAGGAAAACAGAGATCTAAACATGGTGACAGTCACGACCACGCGTACTTCAGCCACGACCACGCGTTTGTGTGTACATAAACTACGCGTGGTGGCAGGGACAACGCGTAGTTGTCCACCACTGCACGTAGTTCAGGCTGATCACTTGTGGATCGCTGAGTTCTAGGTTTTGGGAAAATGTTATGTTTGGTTATTATTATGAATGGGATTCCATATGAGTTTATATTTTCCATACGGTTGTCGGGTGATATGAAAATTGACTGTGATATTATGTTTACCGTGGATTGAATGTATATTATTATATAATATGTGGAATGTTGTCCATTTGGTAAATGTTGTTTGCTGAGTCTCGCGACTCACTGCGTTTTATACCTGCAGTGTGGGTAAGGACTTGAGGGGGATCCATTTTGGTACGAGAAGGGTAGAGACTGCTTGATTCCAACTCCGACTTCAGAGATCAAAAAACCAAGGTGGGCTGTGCACGGAGATTTGTTTTGATTTGAGAGAGTGCATATCTTTTTGTGGATGGTTATAATTGAAATGGAATGGAATCGATTCCTTTTCTCTTATAACCGAAAACATTTTGTACCTTGGTTATATTTTAAAAACCATCCTTCTCACACATTGTAAAGATACACTTCTATTAATGAATGTATTTTTATTTCCTTTTACATTTATGTTCATTACTTATTATGTTCAAACAATATGACGTCTGAATTTAATTTTCATCTTGTAAGAAGTAATATAACAACATAAGATGATATTTGAATTTAGGTGTCACATATTTTGTCATCCCTCATTGTGTTCTAAGGTAAGAAAATTAATTTTTTTTTCTTACTAACACTTTTGTAGCCAAAAATACCAAGATCGAGCTAGCACTCACCCTCTTTACAAGGACTAGTTATGTGTGCATGCACATAGAGGGAGGTCATGTACAAGTAGATCCTTTGTGACATGGTTTGGGCTGGTTAATGTTTGTATAGGTTGGCCGTATATAGTAGTTACTTTTAGGACACTCTTTGAACAGTTTCTCTTCAAGTTTCAAGGTGCAAAACTCTAAACTAGCAAACTAGTTTCTCATTAAACATGTATGGTTCTTAGGATTGCATTTTGTATGGCCTTTTGCATGATTTTTTGCAAATTTTTTAATTGTTCCTATTCCCTTGAATATCATGTGAAACTTAACAACTAGCAGATCTAATCCTATTTGATTTGAATGAAATTGATATCATATTGGGAATGGATTGGCTAGTACAATATAAAGCTAAAGTGGATTGTTTTGTGAAAGAAGTAATTATAAAATCAAAGGGCATAGTAGAATAATATTTTATGGGGAAAGAAATTTAGTGTTTGTTGTTTAGTATCAATCATACAATCCTATAAGATGATTCAGAAAGTAAGTAGAGCTTATTTGTCACATATGATAGATAAAATAACAACTTATGAAAATATAAAAGGAACACCAATAGTGAAAGAATACCCTGATATATTTCTAGAAGATCTATCAAGATTACGACCTGAAAGAGAGACAAAATTCACTATTGAGTTAATTCTTAGTACAACACCAATATCTATACAACCATGTAGAATGGCACCAATAGAACTATAAGAAATGAAGAAGCAGTTATAAGAGCTACTAGATCGAGGGCTTGTTTGACTAAGTGTTTCACCTTGGAGAGCACTATTATTATTTTTAAAGAAAAATATAGAACTATCATATTGTTTATTGACTATAAAAAACTGAATCAAGTAATAGTAATGAATAAATTTCTGTTACCTCAGATAAATGATCACCAGATCAATTGCAGGGTGTTATTATCTTTTCAAAGATTTTCTTGCGATCTGGCTATCACCAATTGAAAATAACAAAAGATGATATTCCAAAGACTTCTTTTTGAACCAAATATGGTCATTATGAGTTTTTAGTTATGTCTTTTAGTTTTACTAATGCCCTAGCAGCATTTATTTCACTAATGAACAAGATGTTCTAGTCTTTCCTCGATCATTTTATGATTTTCTTACTGATGATATAATGATTTACTCAAACAATAGTGAAGAACACAAAGAACATTTACAGATAGTATTACAGATATTAAGAGAAAAACAATTATATCCAAAACATAGAAAAAGTGAATTTTGGTTACATAATATAGTCTTTTGAGGACACATGATATCTGGACAGAGAATATTAGAAGAACCTAAAATTATAGAAGCAGTAGTAAATTGGGAACCTATTAAAATAATTATTGTGTTACATAGTTTTCTCGGTGTTACTGGTTATTACAAAAGATTTGTGGAAGGATTTTTGATTATAACGACTCAACTGACAAGATTACTTAGGAAGAATGTATCTATTCAGTGGAATGAGCAATATCAGTAAAATTTTGATGAACTAATACACAAATTAACCATAGCTCTAGTTCTTACAATTCTTTTAAACACAGGAGGATTTGTGATTTGTAGTGATGCTTCCTATTAAGGATTGGGTTGTGCACTTATGCAGAATCGATAGGTTATTGCATATGCTTCTAGACATCTTAAACCATATAAAATAAATTATCCAATACATGATCTAAAGATATGGAGACATTATCTATATAAGGAGACATTTTAGATTTATATAGATCATAAAAATCTAAAATACTTGGTGACCCAAAAAAGATTTAAACATAAGACAGAGAATTTGGTTATATTTGTTAAAAGATTATGATTGTATGACTGAGTACCATCCAGGAAAAGCAAATGCGATTACTGACACACTTATCAGAAAAATTACTGTTGCTTTATCTAGCTTGTAATAAACACCGATGATCAATTTTATAGCTCTATAAAGTTTAAATGTAAAATTAGAAATGTTTGAATAGGGAATGTCAATTGCGACATTGAACAAATTGGTCAGGGTGTTAAGATACAATTCTAACTAGTTGATGAGTATTAATAATGGGATCTAGAGTATGTGTACCAGATATTAATGGTATCAACTAGGAGATACTGGATGAAGCACATTGTTCTCTGTATGTTATGCATATAGGTATAACAAAAATATATGATGTTCTGAAACAACATTAGTGGTGGCCAAATATGAAGAATGATGTAGCAGAGTTTGCATCTAGATTTTTAGTATATCAGTAAGTAATGGTTGAAAATTAAACACCTACAGGTAAACTTCAGTCATTGCCTATACCTATTTGGAAATGGGAAAGGATTACTATAGATTTTGTGATATGACTACTATGTACTCAAAATGAAAAAATGCACCATGGGTAATTATTGGTAGATTAATCAAATCTACACACTTCTTGCCTATAAAAATAGGAATATATTTGGAATAATTATTGAGTTATACATTTGAGAGATAGTCAAATTACATGGAATCCCTATATCCATAGCATAAAACATAAATCCAAGGTATACCTCTAGATTTTAGCAGATATTGTAGGGTGTTATGGGTAGTAAATTAAATTTTAGTACTACCTTTCAACCTCACACAGATGGGCAGACTAAAAGAACTATTCAAACACTAGAAGAAATGTTACGATCATGTGTACTTAAAATTCAGAGTTCATGGAATAAGTGCATACCTCTTATCGAATTCGCTTATAACAATTAGCATGACAGTAGTATAGGCATGACACTATATGATGCTCCACATGGAAGGAAGTGTAGAATTCCAGTATATTAGGACAAAGAAGAGGCAAAAATCTTTAAAGGACCTAAACTTGTACAAGAAACCATAAAAAAAGTAGAGCTAATAGAAAGTAAGTTAAAAGATACACAAGAGAGATAGAAAAGTTATTATGATCAACACAGGAGAGAAATGGAATATCAGGTTAGTGAAAAGGTCTTTTTGAAAGTATCACACTCGAAAGGCATAATGAGATTCAAAAAAATAAAGGAAAATTAAACCTCACATACATTGGACCGTATAAGATTATTGAGCAAATTGGTCCTTTAACACATAGACTGGCATTACCTTTAAGATTGGCATAAATTCATGATATATTTCATATAAGTATGCTTAGGAGATACAGATCTAATCCCATGCATGTTATTCTAAAGCTAAATGTATAAATTTTTTAAAACCCAAATTATATGGAAGAACTAGTTCAAATAGTAGGACATAGAATCAAACAGTTGAGAAACAGACAAATTTCCATAGTTAAAGTTCTATAAAAAACCATGGTATAAAAGAGATGACATAGGAGACAGAGGATAGGATGAGAATAGAATGTCATACCTATTAACTTGTGCGTTTAAATTTTAGTTATTTTTATACAAAACAAATGATAAATGAGGAATCAGAATAGAATTAAAGAACGAGAAAATCGGTATTATTATACTTAAAGAAATTTCGAGGATAAAAATATTTAATGGAGGAATAATTATCACATTCCTATCCTAATAACTTATAATGAATGCATTAAACATGAAAATTATGAATAAATTGAATGCATCAAGTTTAAGAATATCTTAGATTAAGAATTTATGTGAATGTACATATGAAATAGTGTTAAAAATGACTAGGTTCAGGTGCTCAATACGGTGGGTGGGTCACCAAACATAGTGGTCATGCTCCTAGAAAAGTATGAGCATGATTATGTTCAAGTATGAGTACGACAATGTTGTTGAAAAATAATGAGTACGATAATCGTGTTGTTTACTATAATAAAAGTGTGAATCAACACGTTCCATGGCAAAATCAACATGTTTGTGTCGTGCTATTAATTTTTTGTAAAATAGAAAAGTAGCAAGTAAGAGCTAGCATGTAAACATTATAAAAGGTAGCCAATAGCTAGGTAGTGTCAATTGTGCAAGAAAACTTAAAAAGAAAGAAGAAGAAACCCTCTATGCCAAACTAAAACCTTTAGATACCTATTTTTGATAAAATTTTGTCATTTTCAATCCTAAGAACTAAAATTGAAGGAAGGAAATCAACAAAGAAAGGCAGAACTGCAAGAATAGGTAAGCAAAAATCTTTAAATATTGAGATTTATTGTAAAGGTCATGAACTTAATGAGTCATTTTAGTTAGAGAAATCAAAAGGGAATGGGAAAATGAAAAGAGGAAGGAAAATCTGAATCTATATGCATTTGAAACATGTTGTTTAATATGTATACAGTGATAAATAATATTATTAGTTCGTATTGGATGATAGAGTCAACGACAGTATCAGAGCCTGAATTTGAGACCCTCTGAATATCTCAATTAGGTCAGGTGAGTAATCCAACTCACTTATATATATAGTTAATTATAGAATATTCATATTTTATAAAGGTTTATATATATATATATATATATATATATATATATATATATATATATATATATGTAGGTATGTACGTGTGTACATATGTATGTATGAGATTAAATGTTTATTAATAATCAATGTTGTATGTGATGGCATATGATCCGTGCATTGATGGTGGGTATTAAGATAATGGTGGAGATAAAAGATTGATCAATCTAGAGAATGAGTAAATGAATGTTATTTGATTAAATATATATTATTATTGTAATTGACATTATGAATGTTATATAAGCAAATTGATAATATAAATTATGGTTTATGAAATATTAACTGATTACTCACTGAGTTCACAACTCATAGAAATATGCAATTTTTGGTGTCAGGATCAGATAGATACGAGCATCTGAGTTTTATCGGTAGGTGGGTCAGCTGTCACTCCCTATAATCTCTCTTTTCACTCCAAATACATTTTTATATGTAGACATATGTATATACATATTTTTCATGGTATGTTTGATTTTAGGAATTGAGAATGAAATAGGTTTTGTGTTTGGTTTATTTTAGGTATATTTTAGAGATATTTATAAATACAGTAAGATCACACAAGTCGTTCTCATTAGACACGAGCACTTTGTTGTTAATTAAAGGGGGTGTTCTAGTATAACATGGTACCATGTCATGTTCTAAACCATGTCAATGGCCATGTTTTACACAATTTTGAATTAAAATGAACTATAATTAATAAATAAATAGTAGATTGATAAGATAAATACAATAAATATAATGTTTAAAGAAATTTTTTAAACTATTCAGTTTTATAAGTTAATTTTACTGTTAATTAAATGATTTAAAAGATAATTAGTTTAGAGTGTTATATCGCATATCAATTTGAATCAATAAAAAAGGTTAAGAAGGCATATATCTTTTTTGAGAATATGTTCTTTTGTGACTCTTGGCTAAGATGCAATGCTCACAAAAAAGGTTAAGAACATCTTTATTTATTAAATTTTTCATCCATTTCTCTAGATACATAAGATTAGGGTGACCTAATCTATTGTGCCACAGCTCAACTTTTTCACTATAGAGCCTGAGCTAGCAGTTTCGAAACCATAGACTTATCCACTCCTAGATTCATCCTTTCCAAAAAAAAGTATAGGCCCTTTTTTAGATTACCATTGCCAATCATCTTTCCAATGGCTGCTTTTGAAAAAGATACTCAGAATCACGAAATAATACACAAAATTTTGAATCCATTATTAGCTTACTAACAAAAAGCAAATACCAGGTTAGTTTAGGCACGTGCAAAACATATTTAAGGTGTAAAGTAGATGAAATAACAATGTTAACTTTACCAGCTATGTAACATTCCTATCCTAAACCCCTATAATTAGTGAAATGATTAATGAAAGCACATTAAAATAAATATATTCTACATTAAGAAATGTTAACATTAAAATATGATAGCACGATTGAGAGTTGAAGAGGTGTTATGTAGAAAATGCTAAATTTCAACCTGCAACACGAGGGACGTGCTGAAGGCACAAGGGCGTGCTCACTGGAAAATAGATGAGCACAGTTGTTTCAAGAAAGAGCACAATCATAATTTCTAGAAACATGAAATGTCAACACGGTGAGAGAGTTAAACAACACAGTGGGCGTGCTGAGTATCACGAGACGTGCTGAACAGTTAGTGGGTCGTGCTGAGGTGTTAAACATGTGAGAAAGTTGGAAATTGAAGCATGAGCTCACATGTGGATAATAGCACGGGGCATGCTGATGTGAACATGGTCGTGCTATTCATCATAACATTACTAAAACCAAAACAAAACAGAGTATCATTTTTATACAAAACTCGAGAGAGAAACCGAGAGAGAGATCTAAAAAGAGAAAGGAGATTTTATGGTGGAATCATTCATGAACACAACGAATCAAATCTCAGGAGTAAACCAGATATCGATATATAAATTGATATCGAGAATCTACAAAGTTAATCTTTAATAATTACGAAATTAAATAGAATTTTATGAAGAACTTAGGTTAGAATTGGTAAGGATAAGATTAGGAGCATGCATATGATTATATTGTGAAATTGATTGTGATAAGAATTATATGAATGGTTCTTTAGGATGACAGGTTAGACCATGATAGAGTTCGTGCACGTATCGGTCAGAGTACTTCAGTTAGGAGGTGCGTAATCTAACTCACTATTTAACTAAAGTAAAATATGATTATGAATTACGAATAATTGCAATTATTATGAATTATTATGAATTGCTTAAGATTTTGAAATGAAATGATAATATGTGCGTACGAATGAGATTAATATGAAAACTTGGATATATGTGAAAAAATGTTGAAAAGGGAATTGTATATACGATTGAAATGAAACAGATACACAAATTTGTGAAATGAAATGCAAATAGGTACTTGAACATTGTTTATTGGATTTATGATGATATGATGATATAGTATTGGTGAGGTAGTGGAAAGGTGATTTATGATCTATCATACGGAGATGGGAGTAGGGAGACAGAAGTTAGGTCTGCTTGATAAGGAGGTGGAAAAATGTTTTCAAAACAAAAGTAGGGAGACTGAGGTTAGGCATTTATTATGAACGTGTACATATGAATGCAGGTTACCTGATTTGAAACGATATCAATTGAAATGGTAAATCATCAACGTAAAGATAGAATTTTTAATTGGTTATATGAACTGGTGGATATACGATTTAATTAATATATTTGGTATTGAAAAAAGGATTACTCACTGAGCCCACAACCCACGCAACTGCGACATTTGTTTTCAGCTACAGGTTTTGACATGGATAGACGTTTGAGTTATCGTTAAGACTTGTGCTGGTATTTAGGTGGGATAGCAGCTACCCATTATATTCTCTCCTCAGATGCCATATAGGAGTTGTGCTAATAGCATTTTGCCTGAATGTATTATATGACCATGTGTGATATGTATGCTTGAGATATTAAGATGGTTGTTGTATATATGTGCTATATATATATATATATATATATATATATATATACAATATTATGTTATTTGAGATGGTTATAAAAGTGAAATGAATGCCTTGGGTGAATATGATACTTATATGAGTTTTAGATGATGATAATCAGGTTAATTGCAAATTAATATTAAGTCGCAGCAATTCAACACGGGTCGTGCTTAATTGACACGATGACCGTGTTGAATAAACAGAGGACATGCTAGACCAACACGAGGTCGTGCCCATGGAGGTGTTGATCAGCACGTGCCATGCTCATAGCTTTTTTCCAGTCAACAGAAATTCAACATGGGCCATGCTCAAGCACTATCTGCTGTGTTGCACTTCTGCATTGACGATTCTACTTTTAGTCTAATCTGCAATGCTCTCTAAATGTAACAAAGTAAAAATATATTATGATTAAACGAAAAATTTTTAATTCATTCATTGTAAAACACAACTTAATGATAATCATGGATTAAATAGTTAACTAAGTTTAGGACGTTATAATTTGGTATCAGAGCAGGGACATGATTTTTGGAATGCATGTGAGTATTAAAATGTGAAATGCATTTGCTATGTATTGTATGATACATGTGCTAATTCATTCTCATTTTATTTTTTAGATATGGCACCTGGTTCTAGACCACCTATAGAGGGAGGGAGCAGTAGATCCTAGAGTAGGATCTATATATCATCCTTATGACCCGGATCACGCTCATTACAGTCCAACTTACCCATATCCACCACCAACTCCACAGTATTATCCTATCTACAGGGATCAACCACTGACTTCTATTCAGGTAAGATTCAAAATTTTTAAGGAGTTGAAAAAATTGGGAGCTTTAGAGTTTAGAGGTACGACAGATTTGCAAATTATAGCGGACAATGTAGCAGACATATTGGATTTTTCTTTTTCTTTATTATAGGGTGATGCCAATAGCTGGTGGAATACTATTTTGCATTCACTGGAGTTTTCACGAGTGTTAACTTAGGAGGATTTTGTACGAGTATTTAGGAGGAAGTATTTTCCAGATGTTTACAGGGATGCAAAAAGGAGAGAGATCTTAGCTCTAAAATAGGGGAAGATGACTATAGCAGAGTATGAGTTACAGTTTACCCAGCTATCCTATTATGCTATGAATTTTATCCTTGATGAGAAGGATAAGTGTGGGATGTTTGAAAATGGATTGAATAAGGAAATTTGCAAGCAAATTCCTCAAACAGAGATATGTGACTATACAATTTTGAGGGATACAGTGGTTAGAGTTGAGGAACTCTTAAAATTTGAGGAGGATGATGAAGAAAGAGAAAAAAGAGGAAGAGTTTAATACCACAGAGGGAGCCGAGTAGATTTGGAAAGAGACCTGACTTCACCCAGGCTCAAGCTGGATATCAAGGATTCACCACAACTAGATCACAACCTTCTTATTATCAAGCTTATGATGGTTGAGGTATCAGCAGAGGACAATCAAGTGGTTCAGAGTCTGTTATAGGACCATGTAGATCTGTATGTCCCTATTGTCATAGGTATCATCTAAGAGAGTGCAAGAGGATGATTGGTGGCATTTATATTTGTGGACGAATGGGAGTTACTAAAGAGGGATCTGAAGGAGTTATACCTCAATCACAATCTGCCATATAGAGTAATGAGCCTATGTCTATTTTGAGTGGTAGTCAAGATTGGGGCAGAGGTATAGCAGAATCAGCCTCCAATAGAGGGAGAAGAGCCTTGGGTACTCAGGGACAGGCTAGGGTGTTTGCTATGTCCCGAAAGAAGATAGTTGATGCTCTTGAGGTTATCACTGGTGAGTTTTATTTGTTTAATGTTATTGCTTATGCATTAATAGATAATACATTCAATAAAGGTAACGCCTAAAACATTGACCCAAAGATTAGGAGTCCATACTAATTTAGGTGAAATGATGTGGGTCTATATGATATACAAAGATTGTAAACTTAAAATTCAAAATACAGAATTTACAACCAATCTAATTTTATCGGATTTGACAGATTTTGATCTTATATTGGGTATGGATTGGCTAGCTCATTATCGAGCTAAAATTGATTGTTTCACAATAGAAGTAATAATTGAATCACACAGAATAAAGTAATATTTTGTGGAGAAAAAAAGATTGTGCCTAGTTGTTTAATATCAGCTCTTCAAGCTTTTAAGCTGGTCTCAAATGGATGTAAATCTTATTTAGCACACGTAGTTGATAGAACTATAATAAATACAGATTTTAAAGGAATACCAATAATAGATCAATACCCAGACGTATTTCTGAAGGATCTCATAGGACTACCTCCTGATAGAGAGACAGAGTTTATGATTGAGTTGATTCCTAGTATGGCACCAATATCCATATAACCGTACATAATGGCACTATCTGAACAACAAGAACAAAAGAAACAGTTGCAAGATTTACTTAATGAGGGATTCATTAGACCTAGTGTTTCACCTTGACGAGCACCTATTTTGTTTGTTAAAAAGAAAGATGCAACATTACAGTTATGTATAGATTACAAAAAACTTAATCAAGTAATTGTGAAGAATAAATATCTGTTATCTTAAATAGACGATCTACTTGACCAATTGCAAGGAGCCACAATGTTTTTAAAGATTGACCTAAGATCTGGGTATCATCAACTAAAGATAGCATAGGAAGATATTTCAAAGACTGCTTTTAAAACTCAATATGGTCATTATGAGTTTTTAGTTATGCCATTTGGTTTAACTAATGCTCCAACAACATTTATGGCACTGATGAACAATATATTTCAATCCTTCCTCGATCAGTTTGTAAAACATCCTATCTTATTATCATATTAATTCTATAGTTATCATAATAATAACATTTCCATATACGTATAAATTAAAACTTTCTTAGATCATCATATATTTAACTATGGTTAATCATTATTCTAGTAATTTCAATCCTACGTATCATACATATAACCTAATCTTATATTCAATTTATAGTTATTTTGTTATATAAAATCAGAATATCGATCGTATTAGTTAACATATCCATGGATTAAGCTTTATGTTAATCTAATAATCCCTTTATTCTAGAATATACAAAGTTCATACTTTACGTAGAACTGGTATATAAAGGCTGCACTTTGAATAAACCCTTAATTACATATTGCTCAACTATACTTACAACCTCAACATATTAATAATTCTTAGGCAATATCAAACTATCTCTGACAACATGAACCTCAACATTCATATGAATCTCAAAGCACAACATCTCAGATATATACATATATATAACAACAATCTCAACAACCAAATATCTGTGTCAATCCATCAAGAAAACATATCATATATACATGCAAAACATGCAGCAACATGTAAATATCCTATGCCCAACTCTAATGACGAGATATAAAATATCCCAAGAGTAGCATTCAACCTACCTGTCAAGTCTATATGTCTATCTCAGCTCTTTACTGCATCCTAAAACCAAAAAATCACAGTTGCGTGAGTTACGGGCTCAGTGAATAATCTTTTAATCTAGATTCATATATAAATCAATAGATCATATTTATATCTATAAAATATTGTTAACATAAAAACACACAATTCGGTATAGCCAGAGCTGTCACTCTGTACAGTCAATGTTGTGATCCTGTACAGCCAAAACTATGATCCTGTACAGCCAACACTATGGTAGTCGAAGTTGTAATCAGCGCTGATAACCTATACAGCCAAAGCTGTAAACTTGTAGCCATTATATTCAACATATATCTGTATATATATAAGATTCACATACCTCTTTATATCTCTATTGTATCCTATACCTATTCCCTTTGAATTTTCATATACATTGGCTATAATTCACTTACGATCATATCCATTCATTTCATATAAAAATATTCTTTCATAATTACCAGTAATAACAATATAACCTTATAACTGGTATTTAAAGTGAATATATTACTCACCTGTCAACTGAAATACTCAGACTGACGTGCACTAGTGTCTTGTCTGGCTCGCCCACTCTGTTGTCCTATAATAACATATACCAATCTTTTTTATAAAATTCAATATAACCAACACTTATGATGCATGCCCTAATAAATTTTCCTTATAAATTCATTACGCAATTATATTCATTTTGTAGGCTCAAAATTTAACCCTAACAGTTTCTTATCATTTATCAATTTTTCAATTCCTACTTTAAAAGCAATATTACAGTCCTTTCAATGGTAAAAGTCGTATAAAATTTTGATAACCTTCAAAATTTACCTATTTCGACTATACCACTGGATTCTCGGGTCGAGATTATGATCGATTAGATAACTTGAATTCGTTCCCTCACTCAATTTCTCTACTCTCACAATCTCCCTCTCTCTAACCCTTATCTCTCTAGTTTCTCTCCCTTTCATGGCTTTTCTGGAATGTTCTGAGCAAATTTCCAAATCGATCGAACTTACATTTTTCCACCAGAACTACAGAAGTACGCGTGGTGGACATGGAGTACGCGTGGTCGTTCCCACCATGCATTTTTCCATCACCACCACGTGTTCTTTTCTGTTTTAAGATTCCTTCTATTTCTTTGTTACTTTTTCAGCAACTATCCATCTACCTTCCTTAAACAAATCCATAAACATATTTTTATTTTCCTCATTTTATCACATAAATTCTTATTTTTATTAAACATTTTACTTATGACATTAATTACATGATTTTGGGACAAGGATGTTACAAATCTTTCTCCTTTAAAGAATTTTGTCCTCAAAATTAAGTTCTGTTTTCTCTCACCAATATCCTTTATTTTTATCTTTTCTATCATATATGTTTCTATATGCAAATGAAATTATTCAATATAGATAAAATATACCTATGAAGAGTTATGGATATTCTTTTCTGATTCTATCCTTTGTTTCCCATGTTGCCTCTTCAAGATTATGATGTTTCCAGAGATTGACCATTGGAATCTGTTTGGTTCTTAGCTATTTCATTCTTTGATCCACAATCTGTATAGGTTCTTCTCTATAGGTTAAGTTTTTTAAAATGTGTAACTCTAAATCAGGTATAACATGGGTAGGATCTGATCTATATCTCCTGAGCACACTCACATGGAAAACATAGTGAATCTGTGCTAACACTGTAGGTAGAGCAAGTTGGTAAGCTAAATGAACAATCCATTCTATAATCTCATATGGTCCAACGTATTTGGGACTTAATTTTCCTTTGTTTCCAAATCTCATTATTCCATTCTAAGAGGAACTTTCAGAAAGCCTTTTCTCCGATTTCATATTTTGTTTATCTCCTATGCTGGTCGTAATAACTCTTCTGTCCATCCTAAGTAGCTTTCAACTTTCTTTTGATCAGCTCAACCTTTTCAACTTTTTTTACATAAGTTCAGGTCCTTCAAATATTTTCGCCCCTTCACTATCCCAGTAAATTGAACTTCTACTTTTTTTGTCCATATAGAGCTTTATACGATGTCATACCAATGCTACTATGATATTGATTGTTATAAGAAAATTCCATCAATGGTATGTTCCAATTCCAAGAGCCCTAAAACTCTAGAACACAAGATGTCAACATCTCCTCTACTGTTTGTATGGTCCTTTCTGTCTGTCCATCAGTGTGCAGATGGAAAGCAATACTGAAGTTCAATTTCATACCAAAAGAAGTCTGTAATATTTGCCAAAATCTAGAAGTAAATCTGGGATTCCTATTTGATACTATAGAAACAGGAATACTGTGCAATCAGACTATCTCTCGTATATACAACTCTGCCAACTATTCTAAAGAGATTCTGATTTTTATTGGTAAGAAATGCATAGTGTTGATCAGTCTAGCTACAATCACCCAAACTACGTCTTTACCAGACTTTGTGCGTGGTAATCCTTTTACAAAATCCATAGTTATTCGTTCCCACTTCTAGACTGGTATCAATAATGGCTGAAATTTTTCTATTGGTGCCTGATGTTTAGCCTTTTTCTGTTGACATACTAGACATCTGGATACGAATTCAACTACTTCCTTTTCATATTGGGCCACCAATAGTGCTGTTTCAGAGTATTGTACATTTTTTTCATTCCTAGATGCATAGCGTATGGAGCATTATGTGCTTCATCCAATATCTCATGTCCTCGACATTAGGCACACATACTCTGGATCCAATCATTAACAATTTATCAACCAATTGAAATGGGGTCTCAATACCCTAATCAATCTATTCAATCATCCTTATGCACTCTTCATCTTATTTTTGTGTTGTTTGTATCTTTCTTAACAACATTGGTCATACTTGCAATGTTGCTATTAACACTCATAATTCAGTTAATTCTAAATTTGTAGTAAAGCTTCGTTAAGCTATCAAATCGATCATACATGTTAATTGTAAGCTAGATATAGCAACACTCGACTTTTACTCAGTTCATCTGCAACCACATTCGCTTTTATAGGATGGTATGCAATTATGCAATCATAGTCTTTCAACAACTCTAACCATCTTCTTTGCCGCATATTAAGTTCTTTCTGGGTTATCAAATATTTTAGACTTTATGATCTGTAAAAATCTGAAATGTCTCGGCATATAGATAATGTCTCCAGATCTTTAGAGGAAACACTACTACGGCAAGCTCTAAATCATGTACTGGATAATTGGTTTTGTGTGGTTGGATTTGTCTAGAGGCATAAGATATCACTTCCCCATTTTGCATCAACACGCATCCAAGTCCTTGATGTGAAGTAGCACTATAAATTCGAATCCTCAATACTCGAAGGAATCGTAAGGACTGGAGCTATGGTCATTCGATGTTTCAATTCATCAAAACTTTACTCACATTGATCATTCCACCAGATAGAAATAATATTTCTTAGTAGTTGTGTGAACAGAGCAGCTATAATCGAGATCCCCTTTATAAATCTACGATAGTAGCCCACCATACCTAGGAAACTACGTATCTCTGTAACTGTCTTAGGAGGTTCCCATTTCACTACTGCTTCAATCTTCTTTGGATCTACCAATATTCCCTGTCTAGATATCATGTGTCCCAAGAAAACTACATGATCTAACCAAAACTCACATTTGCTAAGTTTTGCATACAATTGTTATGGAGCTTAAATTTAAAACACAATTATTCCCAAATTTTTGCCCCATTTGATAAATAAAAGAAACAAAATGAAACCAAACTCAAATATAATAAAAATCTCATGTATATAATATAGTCCAAGCTTGGGACCAAAATAATTTATACAAAACATTTACACATCAGCAGAAGCAAAATACATATATACATATATGTACATCTCTGTACAAAACAAAAGCTCAACAGACACTGGAGCTATACATCGTAAATACTCCCGATATGCTTCTGATCAACAGCCTGCAGGTCCAAGAGCAGCTATCTACGATCTGCACCAAAATTCAACATTCAAAAGGGTGAGTATTCACAAATGCTCAGTAAGTGGTAATCAGAATATTGAATAATTGAAGTGCAGGGGAACAACATAAGATCGTGCTGGATGAACACGAGTGTGAGCTCAACAGCTTTCCCAGTTGACACGTCGTGCCAAATTAAACATGAGTTATGCTCATTTAATACAAACCCAGGTAACACGATCGTGTTACCCTAGAGCACAGGGGCATGCTCGTACACAATCCCAGAATGATCCAGCAGCACGGGGCTGCTGGTACTTTAAATTCTGTTTTTCATCAATTTAACAGCAAACAGTTACACAAATAGGTATTACAATACCCAGCTCTCATAAGTACCATATCAACAGTGTTTAACACATAAAACACAAAATCACACTTGTTTGCATTCATTAAGTACCATAACATACCATATATCTCATATGTACAATCTCAAACATATCACAACATTCATCTCAAACAGCAGTAAAACAAGCTATAATGAATGTCAAATATCTTGTGTATGCAAATGTCACGCACACACATATGTGAATGCCCGGGGCTTACATCCATCGGTGTCTCAATGGCATTACGAGTCTCACGCGGCATCGTTTGTGTCACACTGCATCGAGCGTCTCACTTGGCATCGTGATAAATCACGAAATTGTCGGGAGTCTCTCAACCGATATGTCAGGAAGCTCTCAACTGACAGGAGCGCATCTCATGCTAGAATCCCTATAGCTTAGTGTCACACACAACATGCAACACAATGAATGATAATATGCATTCAACATGTTACAAGATCAATCTCAAATGTATGCCCAAATCAAGCAAGTCTCCTGCTCAATATATATGCCAAGCAAATCTCATGCTAATATGTCAACCAAATGTCAACAATATGTCAAAAGGTATATAAATTACAAAGAGCATACAAATCACAAATACAATCAATACTCATATTATCACAAGCTAGAATCACATCAAGCTAATTATGTTTCACACAAACATAATAAAAATATGAGTATTTAATTCTCTTTTTAAGCTTTTAAGCTTTAAGTCATTTATCTCTTTTCCTTTCAGTATTAAAATACATAGTTAAGGATTTCACTTACGGAACAACTAAGTACTCGTAAGTATAAAGATCCTAAGTGGAAACCACTTACCTCAAGATATGTGCAACTAAGCACCGCCTCACTGCTAACTCACCGACTCAAATTGTCGACGTAAAATCGTTTAGCTCCTCCTAAACAATCAAACCATCCATAATCAATCATTCAATTCCTCTCTTTCAATCCTAAAGCATCAATCAATGCTTATTCAAAATCCAACAACATTCCAACAACATTTCAGGAACAACATCACTCATTCTAACCATTTACAACAAGTTAATCCATCAAATTCAGCCAAGAATAACTTAGAAGCTTACCTTCACACTTGGGATTGATTTTTGGCAAGAATTGATGTTAATTAATCCAAACTCGTTGCTGATATGTTCCTAGGGTTTCTCTGAAATGATTTGCATGCTTTTTGTTCTATTTTGAATTGAATAGAAACAGAATAGAGCAAATCAGTATAATCCCAGTGGACACAGTCTCGAGCACGAGTCGTGCAACAAGTCGTGCCGGTCCATTTAAGCAGGAGTTTCTATTCTATCGTGCACGGTATTGTTCTAAAATAAATCAACACGAGGACGTGCTGATTTTTCCTGGATGAGCACGGTGTCGTGCTGAACATCCTCCCATGAGCACGGGGCGTGCTCATGGTCATGCTGTCTGCTGATTTCCCAAATGTTTCCTAAATCGATCTGATTTGATCCGAATAAATGCTGTTTTTTATTTTAAATCCTACAATTTCTAGGATGTTACAACTGTTTTTCTCGTAAAGTTTGTAAAACGATTCGTAAATGAACATTGTGCTCTTCGGTATTTCTTAAATAACTTGGTATATCATCTATGAAGACAAACACAAACTGATTGAGAAAGTATTGGAATATATTGTTCATCAGTGCCATAAATGCTGCTGGAGAATTAGTTAAACCAAATGGCATAACTAAAAACTCATAATGACCATACTGGGTTCGAAAAGTAGTCTTTGGAATATCTTCCTGTACTATCTTTAATTGATGATACCCAGATTATAGGTCAATCTTTGAAAACACCATGGCACCTTACAATTGGTCAAGTAGATCATCAATATGGGGCAATGGATACTTTTCTCATTGGTACTTGATTCAGTTTTTTGTAATCTATACATAATTGTAATGTTCCATCTTTCTTTTCAACAAATACTATAGGTGCTCCCCATGGTGAAACACTAGGTCGAATAAAACCTTTATCAAGTAATTCTTGTAATTGTTTCTTTAATTCATATAATTCAGATGGTGTCATTCTGTACAGTTTTACGGATATGGGTGTCATACCAGAAATCAATTCAATTGTAAACTTTATCTCTCTATCAAGAGGTAATCCTGAGAGATCCTCTAGAAATACATCAGGAAACTGATCCAATATTGGTATTCCTTTAACGTTTTCATGTCATTGTTCTATCAACTATATGAGCGAAGTAAGATTGACATCTGTCTTGGGTCAACTTAAAGGCTTGAATAGCATATATAAGACAACTAAGCACAATCTTCCTATTTTTGCAAAATATTACATTGTTTTGTTCTTTAGGTTCAATGATTACTTCTTTGGTATAACAGTCCACTTTAGCTCGATGACGACCTAATTATTCCATACCTAAGATCAGATCAAACTCTATCAAATCTAGTAAAATTAAATCAACTGTCAATTCTTTACTTTATATCTATATTTTACAATTTCTGTATACTGTATGTACCCACATCATTTTACCTATATTGACTCCAAGGCTCTGTGTCAATGTCTCAAGTTTAACTTCCACTAAATGTGTTATTTTAGGGTTAACAAATGAATGTGTAGGATCAGGATCTATCAATGCATAAGTAGAAACATCAAATAAAGCTAACTCACTTGTGATAACCTCAGTCTTCTGCCTCCTATCGAGACATCACAAAAACTCTAGCATGTCCTTGAGTTTTAGCACCAGAGGCTTCAATGCCTCGGCCAGACGCTAAAGTAGAATTAGCTCCTCTACCCCGTCCTCGAGTATCACTAGTTGTAACCCTCGAATCACTAGTATGTACAATTGACTGTGTATCAGCTACATCTCTCTCTATACCACCTTTATCTCCTTTCTCAGGGTAATCCCTCATAAACTGCCCCTGCTTTCCATAAATATAACAACTACTAGTCAACATCCTACACTCTCATAAATGATAACACTGACAATGAGGGCACATATTCCTAACTGGTCCTACTATAGATACTAAGCTACTCGATCCTCTCAAACCAAATCCTCTACTGCGATAAGCTGGATAAGAAAAAGGTTGTGATCGGCCTGTAGTAAATCCTCAGAATCTGGTATGAGTAAGAGTAAACTCAGTCTTCTTCCCAGTCTACTCGACTCTTTTGGCTATGCACTTTTCCTCTTCCTCAACCTCATCAACCTAAGAAGTTCTTCTACCTTAATTGATGCATCCCTCAACATTATATTCTTTCTCTTTTCTATTTTAGGGATTTGTTTCCAAATTTTCTTCTTCAGACCATCCTCAAATAACATGTATTTATCTCTATCAGTAGAAATATAACTCGCAACAAAATATGATAGCTCGATAAACTGTAACTCCTACTCGAATATAGTCATCTTCTCCTGCTTCAGAGCTAAGAACTCTTTTCTTTTTCCATTCATATACACCTTCGATAAGTACTTCTTCCTAAACTCTCATAAAAATCCTCCCATGCTATAACTCGTGGAAACTCCAAAGAATGGGGAACCGTCTTCCACCATTCGTACGCATCACCCTGTAACAATGATACTAGAAACTCTAAATTGTGTCCAACTGTACCCTGTATCATCTCAAAGACTCTGATAATTTGATCCAACCACTCCTCTGCCAGTCGTGGATCAGTAGTAACTCAAAACTCTACAGCTCCCAACTTCTTTAACTCCTTAAAGTTTCTGTCTCTAATATGATAATCTATTAGAGGTTGATCTCTGCACATAAGATAGTGAGGTAGTGGTGGATAAGGATAAGCTAGATCATACTGTGGATAATTAGGATCATATTGTGTATCCCTAGATATTGCGTGTAATAACTGTATTGTAGGGTTTTCCTCTCCCTCTCTCTCAGTAAGATGTCTGGGCTCTGACATATCTATAAAACAAAATAAAACTAATTAAACACACATTTCACACAATGCACATGTGATTGTATTCATAAACCATATATCAATAACATATCCATGGATCATATCCCTACTCTAATACCAAAATAAAACATCTTATCTTATTATCATATTAATTATATAGTTATCATGATAATAACATTTCTGTGTATGAATAAATCAAAACTTTCTTAGAACATCATATATTTATTTATGGTTAATCATTATTCTAGTAATTTCAATCATACGTATCATACATATAACCTAATCTTATATTCAATTAAAATTTATTTTGTTATATAAAATAAGAATATTAATTGTATTAGTTAACATATCCATGGATTAAGCTTTATGTTAATCTAATACGCCTTTTATTCAGGAATATACAAAGTTCATACTTAATGTAGAGTTGGTATATAATGGTTGCACTTTAAATAAGCCCTTAATAACATATTGCACACCAGTTGAAACAACCTCAACATATTAATAATTCTCAGGCTATATCATACTATCTCTAACAATATGCACCTCAACATTCATATGAATCTCAAACCACAACATCTCAGATTACACATATATATAATAACAATCTCAACAATCAAACATCTGTATCAATCTATTAATTAAACATATCAATTGTACATGCAACAACATGTAAAACTCCTATGCCCAACTCTGATGAGGACAGATAAAATATCCAAAGATTAGCATTTAAAAGACTTGTCAAGTCTATATGTCTATCTCAGCTCTCTATTCAATCCTAAAACCAAAAATCATAGTTGCGTGAGTTGCGGTCTCAGAGAATAATCTTTTAATCTAGAATCATATATAAATCAATAGATCATAGTTATATCTATACAATATTGTTAACATAAAAACACACAATCCTGTACAGCAGGAGCTGTCAATCTGTACAACTAATGTTATGATCCTGTACAGCCAAAACTGTGATCCTGTACAGCCAAAACTATAGTAGCCAAAGCTGTAATCAGCTGATAACCTATACAGTCAAAACTATGAACTTGTAGCCATTATATTCAACATATATCGATATATATATATATATATACATATATATATATATATATATATATATATAAGACTCACATAACTATTTATATCTCTATCAGATCATGTACCTGTTCCCTTTTAATTTTCATATACATTGGCTATAATTCACTGACGATCATATCCATTCATTTTCATACAAAAACTATTCTTTCATAATTACCAATAATAGAAATATAACCTTATAACTGGTAATTAAAGTGAGTATATTATTCACATGTCAACTGAAAAAATCAGACTGACGTGCACTGGTGTCCTATCCGGCTCGCCTACTCTATCATCCTATAATAACATATACCAATCTTTCTATAAAATCCAATATAACCAAAACTTATAATGCATGCCCTAATAAATTTTCCTTATAAATTCATTACACAATCATATGCATTTTGTAGGCTCAAAATTTAACCCTAACAATTTCCTATCATTTCTCAATTTGTCAATTCCTACTTTTAAACCGATATTACAATCCTATCAACGGTAAAAATCGTATAAATTTATGAGAACCTTCAAAATTTACCTGTTTCAACTATATCACTAGATTCTCGGCTCAAGATTATGATCGATTCAATAATTTAAATCTGTTCTCTTGGTCAATTTTTCTACTCTAACAATTTCCCTCTCTCTAACCCTTATCTCTCTCTCCAGTTTCTCTCCCTTTCTTGGCTTTGCTAGAAGGTTCTGAGCAAATTTTTGAATTGATCTAACTTATATTTTTCCACCAGGATCAGAGAAGTACGCGTGGTCGTGCCCACCACACATTTTTCTATCACCACTACGTGTTCTTCTCTGTTTTTAAGCTTCCTTCTATTTCTTTATTACATTTTCATCAACTATCCATCTACCTTCCATCAACCATCCATAAATTGTATTTCATCTTTTATTTTCGTCATTTTATCACATAAATTCTTATTTTTATTTAACATTTTACTTATGAAATTAATTACG
Organism: Breynia disticha f. nivosa; assembly: GCA_948193385.1. Taxonomy (NCBI): domain Eukaryota; kingdom Viridiplantae; phylum Streptophyta; class Magnoliopsida; order Malpighiales; family Phyllanthaceae; genus Breynia; species Breynia disticha. The sequence continues at coordinate 1,872 of CANYCX010182765.1, read as the reverse complement.
TGATTTTGGCACAAAGATGTTACAGTTTATGACTGTATTCATAAATGATATACTGATCTATTCGAGGAATACCAAAGAACACAATGAACATTTGTGAATTGTATTAAAAACCTTACAGGAGAAATAATTATATGCAAAGCTTAGCAAATGTGAGTTTTGGTTGGATCACCTAGTCTTCTTAGGACACTTGATATCTGGACAAGGAATATCAGTATATCCAAACAAGATTGAAGTAGTATTGAATTGGGAACCTCCTAAGACAGTTACAGAGGTACTTAGTTTCTTGGGTATGATAGGATATTATCGTAGATTTGTAAAGGGGTTCTCAATTATAGTTGCTCTACTGACACGATTACTGAGAAAGAATGAATCTATGTATTGGAATGACCAATGTCAGCAAAGTTTTGATGAACTGAAACATAGATTAACCATAGCTCTAGTCCTTATAATGCCTTCTAGTATAGGAGGATTTGTTATTTATATTGATGCATCTTATCAGGGACTTGGATGTGTTTTAATACAAAATAGGAAAGTGATAGCATATACATCTAGATAACTCAGACCACATGAGACGAATAATCCAGTACATGATATAGAGCTTGCAGTAGTTGTATTTGCTCTAAAGATTTAGAGACATTATCTTTATGGCGAGACATTTTGGATTTTAACTGACCATAAAAGTCTAAAATATTTGATGACCAAAAAGAATTGAATATGAGAGAAAGAAGGTGGTTAGAGTTTTTAAAATACTATGATTGCATAATAGAATATCATCCTAGAAAAGTAAAGGTGGTTGTTGATGCACTCAGTAGGAAATTAAGTGTTGCTATATCTAGCTTGTAATTGACACGAATGACTGATTTGATAGCTTTACGATACCAATTGAAATGGTAAATGATCAACATAAAGATAGAATTTTTAATTGGTTATATGAACTGGTGGATATATGATTTAATTGATACAATTAGTATTGAATAAATGATTACTCACTGAGGTCACAACTCATGCAACTACAACTTTTATTTTTAGATATAGGTTTTCACTTGGATAGACGTTTGAGTTATCGTTCAGACTTATGCTAGTATTCAGGTGGGACAGGTGCTACCCATTATATTCTCTCCTCATATGACATATAAGAGTTGTGTTAGTAGCATTTTGTCTGACTGTATGATATGACAATGTATGATATGTATAATGTTGAATATTTGTTGAATATTATTATTTATTTTGATAATGTGTTAAAATTGATTATGTGCTTAAATTGATAAAATTGTTTAGAATTAATGGTGTTTTAATTATGTCTTAATTATGTGTTAAATAATAAATGCTTGAAAGAATTAATTTTGTTTGCATAAAATTTATTATTTATTTATTTATAAAATATAATATTATTTGTGCGTAAATAATGCTACATAATCAGAATATTTATTTTTGTGAATTTATGTGAAAATATAAATTAATTGGGTAGTTAAAATAAGAGCAATAGAAAAAAAATGATGAATGCACGTATGAAAAATGCATGAACAGTAACTTAACAGAAAAGTTAACAGAATCCATGCAATCCACGTGAATAGTGCCATGCACTTGTGAATAGTAACTTTAAGTGTTTACGAGTTTTTACGAAGGAAAATTTGGTGTTTTAAATCTGAACTTTTAAACATAATATTTATAATTTATTGTTGCTAAAATGTGCTGTAAAGTTGAATAAATATGAAATATTTTTGGCAGCCCTGTTCTTCAAACTTTCCCGTGCATCTGATACTTTGTTTATGAATGAATTGTGCTTATGAATGATCTGGTATAACACATGCTTTGCTTTGATGAATACAGAATGTAAGGAATATTTTCTATAGTTATTTTGAATCAAAGAAA
>CANYCX010182634.1:0-13729 GCA_948193385.1 Breynia disticha f. nivosa | reverse complement strand
CGAAAGACGTTACCTGTGAGGGATATACTTGAGGATGCCCCAAACAGCTTGTCCCCCCATGGAAAAGCCAATAACATAAAACTTGGGTCCAAGTCCCAAGTTGTCTGCTAGGTCTTCAACATCCAAAGCTAAGCTCTTTGGTGTTCTCTTTGGATCAGGATCGCTTTCTCCATAACCTGGTCGGTCAAAAGAGACCAGATGCACCCCAAGATCCTCAAAATATTTCTGACAAGGAACATAACCAAAATAGTATAAGAATGACTAAGCCAGAGAAATATTACATATGACATAAAACGCTACAAATAGCATTCATGTGCGTCAGTATCTAGAAATTGCCAGATTACTACCTAAAACAAGGAGAAGAAGAATAAGTTACCGAAGATGGGTATGTCAAGCTCATTGTATCTTCTTTACTGAGCCCAGAACCATGAACATATATGATCTTATATTTGGCAGTTTTTGGAGAGACACCATGCTCCTTGTAAGCCAAATGTCTTCCATCACGTAGCTTCACCCGTGGTGCTGTAATGGAAGGACATCCTGGAGAGCCACAAGTCTTCGTTGGAGGAGGTTTTATGACCTGGTATGCCAATGCTACCAATCCAATCATCAAAACCACTGCAACTCGTTTCATCATATCTCTAACAATTTAAGACAAAAAAAATCTTCTCAGAAAGCTGCAGTTAGATAGGGAATTGAAGTTATGACAACGTATGGCCATGGTTACAACATTAACAAAGAGCATTAACATTTATTACATGACAGAGGTAATGATAAAGCAGGTAAGCTAGACATATAAAAGAAAGAAATAGAGAGAACCTGGAATGAAGTGGTTAGCTCAGGTATGTGAGTTTCCTGATAAATCAGTGATGGTGAAGGTGGCTGAACATACTTTTTTAACTTGCAAAACAAGGTGTTGGACTTTCAACAAAACAAAAAAAAGTATACTACTCTAGAAGGATTAGGTGGATTCTTGCCCACTCTTCGTTTGAAAACGTTCTCATTTGTAACTTTTTATTTGAGATTTTCATTTCTTATGTAAAATGTTTAAAATTATATAATTTAAAACAAAAAAAATTACATAATATAAAGTTATATTTTTTTTATGTAACATAAATTTTTTTCATTATATAATAAAAAATAAAAATCTACATAATTTTACAAAATATCTCTTAATTTAGATTCATTATTGTTCAACCTTTTCAACTAATTTTGTATTATTTCAGTCTATTTAATTTTTAAAATCTTACTATTTAACTAAAACAATTAGCGCCATTACCTTTTCCGTTTATTGGTTGAGGACAACATATTATGTATTTCCCTAACTTCTAAACTTTTAAATACATAACATTTATTTAAGAATCATAACACCACTTATAATGAATTAATAATATTGCGTAGTTGGCAACTATATTTTATTTAACTTAATTCAATCTTGTAGCTTCATATTTATTGAAGAATTCTACCTGAAATGATAATAAAAGCGATGTTAAAAAATTGATATAGATAAGTGATTTTAGCAACCGACACAGTCAGTTCGATTGCGGTTTGACCTATTAAAAAATAAAACCGTACAGGACCAAATTATATATATATATATATATATATATATATCCCAAATTATGTTTAAACAGAACATTCAATATTATTTTTCACAATTAAATTTAATAGTGTTTATTCTATAATTTTTAGAAGCATCCAACGAGTTGAAACTAACACAAATAATAATAGTGCAGAAAATAATTAGATTTTATTAGTACAACTCTTGGAAGTACAAATCAAAATATTTAATTGAATTGTCAATCGAGCCGATCCATTGGCTAATCAAACCTAGTAGGTGGTTAACCAGATTTATTAGTTTGTCTAGACCGTGGTTGAACTATAAATTATGAAAAAAGAAAGATTGAACTCTTCGATTCGGTTAACAATTCAATTAAAAAATGACTCAAACCAAACCATGTCCACCTTAGGTGGTGTTATGATTTAAAATCTTATCTAAAATATTCTAGTTCTGTAGTTTTAAATAATTTAGCTAAAATGTATAAGAGTTGATGTTTTGGACAATATTGTTAATTTATTGTGAATGGTGTTATAATTTATTTTTGATAAATATTATGTATTTAGAAGTTTAGAGGTTAAGAGGATACATAATATGTTGTCATCACCTAAATAACATAAAAAATAATGATGTTAATTATTTTAGTTAAATAGTAGTATTTAAAAGTTAAAGAGACTGAGAGGATATAAAATCACTTAGGGGGGACAAATTGTTAGTGTTAGCTCTAGCACAATGCATTGTACTCTTTGCTTGACTAACAAAACGAGGAATTATTGGTTTTATCATGTTTATTCCTCTGCATATTATGATAGAACATCCTTGAATGTGAATCTCAATCTTTAAGTTGACATAGTCAGACATATGTTCATAGAACTTTAAAGCAAAAGTTAAATTTTAAATATCCTAGTCAGACACTACTATGAGAATAGTAGCTGAATCAAGACTAGTGTGCTTTTTCTGACTTAGTGGATTCAGCCTTATGAAACACAAGGATATTGAGTGTCAGTCAAAAGTCATGGATAGATGTCTAGGACATAGTACGTGGATTAGATTCGCACAATGAGAACACTACATGGTTTTGAGTCATAAATGGTTCTCATATGAAAAGTATTATGTCGGAGCTTTTAGAACTAAAATCTCTATAAAACTTTAGATGGACTTCTGAATACTTTAAAATATGCCTAACGTGCCCATAAGAGGGTGACAACTATGAGTATAATTGGGTATGGACAAGTTCATATTAGAGAGCATGAGAGAATTGAAGGAATTACCTACTCTTAAGGAGAGAGAAAGCATCACAGATCATTTGATTAGTGAATTGAGAAGCGTATGACCATGCTCAGATGAAATAATATGTCTCATCATTTATCTAAGAGTTCAGTGTTACTGAAATATCAAGAAAATAATTAGAATACATAATGATGAATTGATCTATGTATTATGCTAATTCTGACATTTAAACGCAATAGACTATGTAAGATTGTGTTAGGCCATATTAGACAAATAATGTATCAACGACAAACCATCTTTTTTTAAACTTTCATTCCATATTTTTCTATTAGTGTCATCAAATGAATAAGCCAATTTCATTTAATTCATATTCATGTTTAAATTCTTATAAACATAAATAAGCAAAAAATATTAACAATTATAATAATAATAATCAATAATTGGAATGCAAGTTGATCAAAAGACACACGCACACGCGTGCGAGCGCGCGCACGCACACACACACACACACACACATATATATATATAAACACACACACATACATATATGCATACATACATATACATATATATACTTATATGTATATATATCAAAACATGAAATAAAGCATAACATATAAAATATATATATATATATATAATTATTTTATATGATTAATATATACGTATGCTATATAACATTTATAATGCACCGAAAATATTACAAAAAATCAGCAAAAAAATGGCAGAAAATTAGCCAGGAATGGCCAAGGAAACAGCCGTGGAAACCGTTCCCATGGCCATTCTACACCAATAAACAGCACAAAATTTGTGCTGATTGAAGCTGGAAACGGTCATTGAAAGGGCTTGAGGCCGTTCTCAAGGTCGTTTCGGGCGACGAGACTTTACAAATTAGACGCATTTTAGACGAGAGGAGAGAGATAAAAACATATCTTTCAAACCAACCAACCCTCTGCCGCCTCTACACCCTAAAAACACCTCCCAACCCTTTCAAACCTAAAAAATCTTGCCTTCCACACATAAAAACTCATAGTTTTCGCTAAGGAATCATAATCCACACAATAAGCTCTTGAACCCTATAAATTTCTAAGTTAAATAGGAGGTATTGATTATAGTTTTGTGGGTTTTGATGAGTGTTCGTAATGGTTAGAGAATGTGGTTTCGTTTTGTGAAAATGGTGGAGGTTTTATGATTTTAAGGTTAGGAAACTAGGGATTCATAGAGGAAAGGTATAGGGAATCTGAAATTCAGTTGGAAATAAGTGTAGTAAGTAAAATATAGCTTGGTTTGTTTAGGGGATAGTACTCGGGACGCCGGGCAGAGTCGAGTTGAGAGTCGACTTCGCGGATTCTCGAGGTAAGTGCATTTTGACACTTACTATTGTGATGGTAGCTTTGGTTTGGTTCATTATAGGTCTAAATGTCTTAAGTTTTGATATGATATAGGAAATGTGTTCTTGAAGAAAAGGTATGCTTGTATGATTTGCTTAAGTTATGGAACTTAAATGTTTGAACTTATGCTTATATGGATTGTGTGAGTTACATTGGAGTTGTTGGTTATGAAATGCTATGTATGATTGAGGTGGCTATGTATTATGATGGAATGGAATGGAATGGAATAGGAATGTTTAATTGTTGTGGTATTATGATGAAATGCATATGAATGGTGTGAGTGTCGTGGAAGGTCATAAATATGGACTTTAAGTGATTTGTGATTGAGACTTGAAATGTTTGAATTACATTTGAGGCGTGTCATTGATGGCATCACATAAGCATTCTTGTATGTTCACGAAATAGACACGAAAAGGAAAAGGGGTTCATACCCACAAAAGAGGAAGAGAGTGGACTCTCTCTTACAATTAAAAGAAGGGAGCTTATGCTCACAATTAGAGAAGGGAGTGGACTCTCTCTTACAAAATAACATGAAATAGTGCTTATGCTCACAAATAAGAAAGAGAGTGGACTCTCTCTTACAGTATGGTCTTCAGAGCACAAACATATCATTGTGTGTTGCAAAAGCATAAGCATGAATGCATTCATTTATTTTCATCATGATATAAATGTGGTTGTCACTTTGACTACAAAAAAATGCATTTAGCGACCAAAAATTTGGTCGCTAAATGCATTTTTTTGGTCACTCAATACATTTAGCGACCAAATTTTGCGTCCAAAATTTGGATGCAAAAATCGTTGTCACTAAATGAGTGTCCACATGGACGCTAAACATTTAGTGACCACGTGGTCGCTAAATTTTGAGCGACCACGTGGTCACTTTCATGAATTTAGCGTCCAAAATTATTGTACGCTAAATTCTGGATGCTCAATTCGCAGATTCTTGTAGTGTTTGGATTAGTATGTACCTGGATGCATGTAAGTATGGTGATGGTTTGCGTATATGTATGAGCTATGGAAATGATGATTTGATGCTTGTGTTGTTGGATATGAATGTTGATTTGAACTTGATAAAGTGTGTTGGAAAATTGAGGTTGGAATGCTTGAGATGTGTTGGGAAATGCTAAATATGTATGTGTTTGGTTGTGCAATGTTCTAAGTGTTAAGTTGCTGAATTTTCTGGACAAATCAGGTCAGAACGGGCTGGGGAACAGCCAAGCAAGCCGTTCTCCCAACCGTTCTAGTTGTGGCTGGGCGTAATAGGGGCGAATGGCTAGGATGGCCGTTCTGATGGTCGTTCCCCTGCTATGGACATGCTAAAATTGTGTGATTTTAAAGGACGTTTGTATTCGAATGTTAGTCTAATGTAACGTAGTCTAGTACTAATTAGAAAGTGATGACTTTAGGAGGGATTATCGATGAAGGAATATGAACTTGGGTAATGTGATAAGAAACTACTAAGTCTTGAATACATAATACACCTGAACGAAATGTATTGACATGGAAATGGTGAGCCATTAGTGAAGCTAGGTGTGAATGCGGCTTTGTGTTCCACGAGCACACCCGCATTGGTCGAAGTTCCCCTGCGCATTTAACTTAACAATTATAGGGATTCATTTGCTGAGTATTTCATACTCACCTTTGTTTTGCTCTTTAAATATGTGCAGAGCGACAGTAGCTGGTGGTGGGACATTCTTTTTGGCGATGCTAGGAGGTGTGATACTCGGGGATAGGTGGGCTCCTAGTGGACATCATACATTTTGCATTTTGTACATCTATACATCACATAGTATAGATTTATGGCACATGCATTGTTTTTAAACCAAAAACCATTTGCTTCTGCATACTTTATACTTGATTGTATTTTGGCCTTGGTTTAATGAAATGCATGCGTGCCACTCTTTATATGTATATTTCTACTCGTCAATGTTTTTGTATTGATTATAAAAAGGAAAAAAATGGTGCAAAAATCAAGGTTTATTCGAAAATGAATTTATCAAAATTGGGGTTCACATTTAGTGGTATCAGAGTGGGGATTAGATTCCTTGTGGACTGTGCCAGAAAACTGTTTTTCATTACATGACATTTCATAAAACTAAAATTTTTTCACGGTGATTGGATAGGATGGAGACCATCAACGATGTATCACATGAGGTCACCGCTGAGTCCCAAGAGTCTGTGCAGGGGCAGGTATCCGCCTCAAGACACAAAGCACCACTTGCACCCGGTGCTATACCACCCTTTGACCCCGCCTATGCCCAGTTCTATCATACTATGCTGCAGTAGATGATGGGCAGGCAGGGAGCTCAGCAGGGAGAGGGTCTTAACATTGACAAGAATTTCAGTGAGGTGCGCAAGCAGGGTGTAAAGGCGTTTGAGGGGACCATTGACCCTGTTGAGGCTAATGATTGGCTTCGACACACGGAGCGGATCCTTGATCGATTGAGGTGCATGTAGGAGTAGAGGTTGAGGTACACTACCTCACTATTGGATAAGGGAGTTTGGGATTAGTGGGAGGCAGTCCCTGGGAGCCAGAATGACCGTCCCACACTTATCTGGTGCGACTTCCAGAGAGAGTTCATCGAGAAATACACTCCACCACACTAACTCAGCAGAAAGAACATAGAATTCCTAGAGCTCAAGCAAAAGGACATAACTATCACTGAGTATGAGGCTCAATTTACCAGACTCTCTAGGTATGCGCCAGAGGATGTGGCCACTGATGTCTAGATGAGGGACGGGTTTGAGAGGGCATTGCAGTTTAATATCTGCACCCGCATTGCCATGAAGCCACCTTCCTACCAGATGCTTCTAGAGTCAGCACTTAGGGCCGAGGAGCTTTTGGCCGAGGAGGACCATGTAGAGGGGAAATGACAGAAGGTGTTTGGTGGTTCCAGTGCCACTAGAGGACAGAGGAAGAGCGAGTTTAGGTTTTTTAAGAGCACTAGTGAAGGAGACAGCCGCCACAAGGGTTGGTTCGGGAGTAGGGGAGTCACACCTGTAGACCCCCTGCTTCAGAACAACAGAGTGTTGGAGGACATGCTGGCAGAGACACTATCCAGCTGTGTTATTATTGCAACAAGTCAGTACATATGATGAAGTTTTTCTTTGCAAAGGCTAGAGATGAGGGAAGAGCAGTATCGGGTCAGAGTAGTGTAGGCGATAACTGGGGGGTTTCTATGACTAACATAGGCCGAGGTGGAGCTGGGAAGACCACAGGTACCACTTTGAGAGGCAGAGGAGCTTCTCACTCTGCACCTCCATCTCAGGCACGTGTTTATACTATGACACATGACAAGGCATCAACCAATCTTGATGTGATCATCGGTACGATCTCTATTTATTCATTTGATACATTGGTGTTGATTGACCCTGGGTCCACTTGTCCCTTTGTGAGTGATTCAGTCGTAGAGCAGCTCGAGAGTAGTGTAAAGTCTTTGGGGTACGTTGTAGCTGTGTCTATGCAGCTGGGGGAATAGTTATGGTGGTCAAAGTGCTGAAAAACTGTGAGCTGAAGATTGGGGAGCTGAGCTACTTTGCAGATTTGATAGTGTTGAGGATGGCAGACTTTGGAGTGATATTGGGCATGGACTGGTTGTCTAGAAACAAAGTTGTAGTGGACTGCTATGCGAAAGAGGTGGTGGTAGAGGTTGATGGCGAGAAGAGGGTTTTATTGGTGGGCGAGCGGAAGGTTATACCTTCCTATTTGGTTTCTGCAGTGATGACCGCAAGGCTAATCAGAGATGACTGTGAGGCCTATCTGGCATGCATGACAGACTTGGAGTAGAAAAAGTTAGGAGTCGAGGATGTGGAGATAGTGAGAGAGTATCCGGAGGTATTCCCAGAGGAGTTTCCAGGTTTACCGCCACAGAGAGGTCGATTTTGAGATTGAGACAGTGCCGGGGGCAGCACTAGTCTCGATAGCTTCGTATCGGATGGCAGTAGTGGAGTTACAAGAATTAAAGAGACAGCTGGAAGAACTCCTCGAGAAGGGATTTATTCGGTCGAGTGTGTCTCCTTGGGGCACACCGATATTATTTGTTAAGAAGAAGGATGGGAGCATGCGGTTATACATAGATTACCAGCAACTAAATAAGTTGACTTTGAAGAACAAATATCTATTACAGAGGATCAATGATTTGATAGATCAGTTAAGGGGAGCCACAATGTTTCTAAGATTGATTTGAGATCGAGGTATTGGCATTTGCGAGTGGAGGACAACTTCATTCCTAAGACCGCATTTAGGACTCATTACGGTCACTTTGAGTTCACAGTGATGTCGTTCGGGTTGACTAACGTACCAACAACCTTCATGGCTTTGATGAATAAGATCTTTCAGCCATACTTGGATCGGTTTGTAGTGGTGTTCATAGACGATATGTTGGTTTACTCCCTGGATCGATTGGAGCACGAGCGACATCTTAGGCAGGTGTTGGAGATACTTAAGGAAAAAGAGTTGTACGCAAAGTGTGAGAAATGCGAGTTTTGGATGAGAGAAGTGGTATTTTTAGGGCACGTTATCTCGGTCGAGGGTGTGATGCCAGATCCGAGTAAGATTAAAGCGGTGCAGGAGTGGGAGGCTCCTAGGAATGTAACTGAGGTATGTAGTTTCTTGGGTTTGGCATGGTATTACCAGAGGTTCATTGCTGATTTCTCCAAATTGTCGAGGCCAATGACTAATCTACTGAAGAAGAATACACTGTTTGTTTGGAGTGAGTGGTGCCAGGAAAGTTTTTAGGAATTGAAGAGGAGGTTAGTAAAGGCCCCAGTGTTAGTATTACCAATAGATGGAGGAGGATTTGTGGTGTACACTAATGCTTCTAAAGCAAGACTGGGAGGAGTGTTGATGCAGAATGGGAGGGTAATTGCATATACTTCCAGAGAGTTGAGGCAGCATGAAGTCAATTACCTGACCCACGATTTGGAGCTAGCAGTGATTGTGCACGCCTTGAAGGTGTGGAGGCACTACTTGTACGGTGAAACTTTCCAAATTTTCATCGATCACAAGAGCCTTAAGTACATTACCACTCAGCGGGAGTTGAATTTGAGACAGAGGTGGTGGATTGAGCTTCTAAAGGATTATGACTGCACTATTGATTACCACCCGGGTAAGGCGAATGTGGTCGCCGATGCATTGAACCGGAAGGGTAAAGATGATGAGGATTCAGTGACGTACCGAGCTGAGTCACTATTTGCATTGAGGGAGTTGAGAGTGCAGCTTGATGTTGTGCAGGGGGAGATGTTAGTAAACATCCAGGGTCGACCCCAGATGCGAGATTTGATAGCAGAGAGGCAGAAAGAAGATGAGCATTTAATGAAGATAAAGAGAAAAGTGGAGAAAGGGAAATTGACTACCCCACACCGATTAGATGATGAGGGGGTGCTTTATTATAGAGAGCGGTTGTGTGTTCCTAACCTAGCTGAGGTTAATGAAGTTCTAATGTCATAGGCGCATTCTTCCCCACTTTTAGTCCATCCAGGCAACACCAAGATGTATAGAGACATGAGGGAGATGTATTGGTGGGTGAATATGAAGAAGGAGATTGTCGAGTTCGTAGCTCGATGTTTGCCTTGCCAACAAATCATGGCAGAACATCAAGCTCCAGCGGGAAAATTAAGACCTTTAGAGATTCACGAGTGGAAATGGGAGAAAGTGGCTATGGATTTCATTATGGGGTTGCCGAGGACATTCAGACGACATAATGCCTTGTGGGTTATAGTAGACAGATTGACAAAATCTGTGCACTTCTTGGCGATTCGACAGGATGATACTTTAGACAAGCTGGCAAACTTGTATGAGGTTAAGATACATGGTGTGCCTATGTCCATTGTATTGGATAGAGATCCAAGATTCACTTCACGGTTTTAGAGGAGTTTGCAGGACACAATGGGCACCAGACTGTGGTTTAGCACTGCATTCCATCCTCAGACTGATGGTCAGTCTGAGAGGACGATCCACACTGTTGAGGACATGATGAGAGCTTGTGTGTTGGAGTTCGGGGGTAACTGGGCTGATCATTTTTCGTTGATAGAGTTTGCCTACAATAACAGTTACAACTCGAGTATTGGGATGGCGCCGTATGAGGCATTATATGGAGGAGATGTCGGAGTCTAGCATATTGGGATATTGAGGGCCTACGACAGATAGAGGGACCAGAGTTAGCGCAGCAGACCCTCAAGAAGGTGAATGTGGTAAGGAGGTGTATGCAAGCCGCCCAGGATTGCCAGAAGAGTTACTTTGATCGGCATCACAGAGCGGTGACATATGAGGTTAGAGATAGGGTATTTCTACGAGTGTCGCCTTGGAGAGGCATTATCCAATTTAGGAAGAAGGAAAAGTTGAGTCCGAAATATGTGGGACCCTACAAGGTCATTGAGAAGGTTAGACCACTTGCTTACCGGCTTCAGTTACCGAAGGAGTTTTCCAGACTTCACAATGTATTCCATGTCTCGATGTTGAAGAGGTACCGTTCTGACCCAAACCATGTGCTTAGCCCTCCAGAGCTAGAGATATCTGAGGATCTCACATACGAGGAAGAGCCAGTGGAGATATTGGGTAGGCAGATCCGACTGTTGAGGAATCAGGAGATTTCAATAGTAAAGGTGAAGTGGAGTTTCCACTCGCCTAAAGAGGCTACTTGGGAGGTCGAGAGTGATATGCGAGAGCAGTACCCACACTTGTTTCTCGAGACCTGATGAGTTGATGTATGTTCTTAAACTTGTTGGTTGTTTAAGCTTAAAGGTTTGAGTTAGGATGCTAGTTAAGTTGAGTGCTTGAGTTGAAAACCTAATTTGTTTTAAATTTTGGGGATGAAATTTCCTAAGGGAGAGAGCTGTAATGCCCTGAAAATATTAGGAAAAATCAGCAGAAAAGTGGCAGAAAATTAGCCAGGAACGGCTAAGGGAACGACAATGGAAATCGTTCTCATGACTGTTCTGCACCAATAAATAGCACAAAATTTGTGTTGACTGAAGCCGAAAACGGCCACTGAAACGGCTTGAGGCCGTTCTCAAGGCCATTTTGAGCGATGAGACTTTACAAATTAAACGTGTTTTAGACGAGAGGAGAGAGATAAAAACATATCTTTTAAACCAGCCGACCTTCTATCGTCTCTACACCTTAAAAACACCTCCTAACCCTTCCAAACCTCAAAAATCATGCCTTCCACACATAAAAACTCATAGTTTTTGCTAAGGAACCATAATCCACACAAGCCTTAACATTTTCTACGGTTTTTCAGCAAGGTAAGCTCTTGAACTCTATAAATTTCTGAGTTAAATAGGAGGTATTGATTAGGGTTTTCTGGGTTTTGATGAGTGTTCGTAATGGTTAGAGAATGTGGTTTTGTTTTGTGAAAATGGTGGAGGTAATGAACGTAGGATGGGCTCAAATTAACGTACATTATTCTTGAGGAGGAATAAAGTAGGATGGGCTCAAATTAACGTACATTATTCTTGACACTGCAGCCCAGAATAAAGTACGTTAAATTCAGGTAACGTACATTTCCTGACTAAGTTTGTAACGCCCCAAAATTTCACAAAAATTTCGTATTTTATTAAAATATTAAAATAATATATGAAGAAAAATACAGGAAAATTTTTTGCGATTGTTTAAATAAATAATTGGGAGGAATTAATTGAGATTTATGGTAGGGGAAATTTAGAAAAATTTAGAAAGATTATGAATTTCAAGAATTACAAAATTCAGAATTTATTTTGGGTCGAGCTAAAATAGATTACGAAACAAAGTGGACCCAAGACGAAAAATCAGATCTCTCCTTTTCCTCCACTCCTTCCACTCACACGATACCCTCCACCTATTTCTCCACTTACCATCTTTTTCTCTCCACTATCCATCTCCTTCTTCTTTTCTTCCTTTTCTCCTTATCACCATTATCATCCTCCCTACTTCCTTCAAAGAAAACCTCCATTCTTTCATCAAACTTCACCAAAAATCTGAAGCTAAGGGGTTCCTAACATCAATTGTAACTCTAATCAAGGTAAGAATCTTTCCATTCTTGTCAATTCTGATTTCCTTATGAACCCTAATTTCAAAACCCCATAACTCACTCATTTTTGCTCCAAATCGAGCAAATGAGGACTCTTTGGAAATCTTATCAGGTCTACTATTTAGTAGTGATGATATTTGTTGTTAAATTATGAATTAGGCACACAAATATCAGAGGGAAAGAGGCCGCCCTACAAATGATGAAATTGGAGTTTTGTGTAAACAGAAATTACAGTGTTTCGTAGCTTGGGTAAGCTTCTTTGAAGCCCATTGATAGTGTTTTAAGTATTAAATTGGTTGGGTAATACCATATGTGTGAGATTGAAGCTTGGCTAGGTGAATTGGTTAGATTTGAAAGAGAGGATTATGATTTAAGTGAAGTGGGAATATTGGGAAGATGATTTCTATCTATATACACCTAAATAAACTTTCTTAAAGCATTAATGATGGGAAGTATGTAGAGTAGTTTGGTTACATGGTTACTAAAAAGGGTTTTATGGAAATGGTTAAGTAAAGGGAGGGAAAGAAATTAAAACTTATGTAATAAAGGCAAATATACATATTTAGCATTCATTGGATGGTAATTATATGGATGTGAGATTAATGAGGAATTATAATATTAATAATAGGGAAATTAAAGTGCGGCGGGGAAGATTTGCAAACAAGCCGTTAGTTGCTTTTAAGAGATAAGTAACATGAGCACCTTTTCCCTATGCATGTATGATCTAGAATGTGAAATGTTGTTGATCGATAATGAATGTGTTGAAAGATGAATTATTTTGTATAAATGGCATTGTGAGAAGTGTGATTATGTTTAGTCATGTGACTTATTAAGGTTTATGTTTGATGTTAGTTTAATGGATTAATGAAAAGTTAGTTTGGAAGTGTTGATCTTAGCTTGTGAATGGTTTTGATAATTGAATATGTATGAAGTGGAATGTTTTATGTTTGTATCATGTTTAAAGGGTTAAAATATGTGTTTGTTTGGTAAAATATTGTTTATGAAGTTAAGAATTTGTAACGCCCTCCATTTTTAAGAATTTTTATGAAATTATAAATTATTTCGGTAATTATGCGAATAAAATTTTCGCGAATTATAATTAATTATAAAATGGTGGGAGAGTGTATAAGAAAGTAAGATTTAAAATCTAGTGAAGTTAAGATTATCGGGAGAGAAAAGTTGAGAAAATAAGATGTTATAAGTTCAAGGGTAAAACCGTCTTTTCCGATGAAAACATATATATATATATCTCTTTCTTCCCATCTCCCTACCTTACACTTCACATATCCATATGCTCTTAATACAAATTTAGTTTCCAAAAACCCTAAAGAAACCTAGAATTCATCGAGCCTTGGTGATCGGGAGGTGTTGGATTGAGGAGAGATAAAAACTTGGTGAGTTTTTACGACTGAAAGTTGTAAATCACGTTTTTCATTTGGTAGGTTTTTAAAAGGATGATTTCTCATTGAATTTAGGTTAGAATTGAGTGAAAATAGGTTTGATAGATCGGTATAGATGTGTAGTAGCCTTGGATAGCGAAT
>CANYCX010182280.1:0-17826 GCA_948193385.1 Breynia disticha f. nivosa | reverse complement strand
TAATTATTTTGTTATTAATTTACTAGGATTGCACCTTTATAAAATACGCAATTAAATCTCACGCAAGTGAGAGGCATATTGTCATTTCATATTCTACTTTAAAATTTTCACCTTTAGAAGGTGAACTCACTTAATGAATAATTAAGTAATCTTTATGGATGTCCGACAAACTCTAAGTGAGAATGATTATGACACGTTAGAAATGACACAAAAAGTGGGAGTTACAGGAATTTTGGCTTTTATAATTAGTTTTGTACAAAAGTCAAAACCTACTACACTTTGTCATATTTCTGTCTTGATTTAATTGAAAGAGAATTTCAATTAAACTTTCAATAAATAACAACAATGTTTATGTTGGAGTATGTACTACAAAATCTCTAATTCATTAAGAGTATAATACTTGTCGTTTGTAACTTTGCACATTCTACGTGATAGTGTGATTCCACTAAATGAGCTTCATACAAATTAGCTAAAATTAATGTGTTAAATTTGCTAAGGTATGAAAATTAGGTGACTTATTAAAAAGTTGAGTGACCTAATGGAAATTGGGCGACTCATGAAAGGTTGAGTTCTAGTTGAAAGTGATGTCTAGGTTAGACATAAATGGGCAACCATTAGTCAAACCTAATATTATTGAAATCCATATAATTACCACTTGATGTGGTAATAGTGATAAAGAGAGCTAATATCACTTTTAAGTATGATTGATTTATGTAATAATAGTACAACTTTTGGATTTCTCATATATGAGGAAAAATTAGTTTGATCCTTATATATGAATCTCATTGGATGAGATGATCGAAAGCATTAGGATCGACATATGTCGTAAATGCATTTGATCAAGAAATTTAAAATGCATAATAGTGATACGAAGGATTGAACAATAGATGTTTATCCTAAACTCTACTACTATAGTGAAGTAGAGGAGAAGGAAATTTATTTTTCCTTAATATGTTAAGATAAATGATGGCACAGGCCAACATATTTTTAAACATGTGCTCTTTTAAAATTTGTTACTTACACTTCTTGTGATAATATGGATTAGTCATAAGTTTGACTTAACTATTACAAATCATGAGATTTAATTCCAATGTCATTTAATCTCAGTCTTAGACGACTGAGAAACTCAAAGGAGTATCTTTACGTAATATATTTTGTGTCTCAGTGACATATACCCACTTTGGATATTTACCTGGGCAAGTAACGAAACTAGTAATCTTCTTCTTAGTGAAAAAGGATACTAGAATGGGAAAGTGACTACGTAGATCACTTTAAGGACCATACCCTTCAGGATCACTCCCATCTGAGTGGGAGATTTAAAGGAAGATGAGGAAAGATTGGGTAAAAGAGGGTTTTGACCATCATTTTTGGACATGATTAGCTATCATG
Organism: Breynia disticha f. nivosa; assembly: GCA_948193385.1. Lineage (NCBI taxonomy): Eukaryota > Viridiplantae > Streptophyta > Magnoliopsida > Malpighiales > Phyllanthaceae > Breynia > Breynia disticha. The sequence goes on along the minus strand of CANYCX010182280.1, from coordinate 16,437 downwards.
GCCACCTTTCCTTTGAGGTCATAACTTTCTATCTCATCTACCTCTAGTAAAGTCTTTTGAGTTTGAACCTAATCTTGATGGGAGTTCCTGTACAGTGGGAATTCTTAACCCAAGAGGGAGTTTTGAACAGTTCATAATTCTGCAAAGAATTTTGGAGCTTTATCCCAGTGGGAGTAAAAAAGAAAAGTAATGAAACTATTTTAAAGGATGTATCATTCGTGAACCTTTTGTCAGCCACACAAGTCGAGGAGTTCCCAGTGTTGATCAGTTGGATGATGCAATAAGATTCTGAGTGACATATTTTTTAGTAAAATCAAAGGTTGTGCACTAGTTGATTAACCCATAATTATGGAAATTACAAGTGACATTAATATGAAGAATCAAATTAAGTGTCACTAAGTGTGAAACATTAGTTTGTCAACCCAAAAGGTAAAGCCTTTTTGGGAATGAGTGGATACGATAACTATGCAAATGTCAATATAGATTGATAATTACGTAGTGTAACAAGTGAGATGGGACAAGCAGACATTCTCTCACTTGTCAGAAATTTACCTCGTAAGATTTTAGTTTAAAGTGACTAGTCTTAATCACTAGAACAGATTCTATGATCTCAGTGGGAGGTCTCAGCAAGGAAAGACTCTTTGATCTGAGTGGAAGGTCAAAACGAAGAATTTTACGTGGCTTATAACCCGTGGTTCATCGTACAAAGTGATAAACATATAGTTGTTTAAACTTTGTGAGTTATGCAATTAGATGGTGTATTCAAATTTGTTATGATAATACCATGCAACCTTGTGAGTTTTTAAGTTTGTTGGTATATTCAAATTTGTTATTATAATACCATAAAAAACTTAAGAGTATTGGAGTTATTGGTATATTCAAATTTGTTGTGATAATACCACAAAAACCAAAGAGGTAAATAGTCAATTCTTATAATATTTTCAAAGAGTACATGTTTAATTAGAATTGACATAGTTAAAATGCTCATATGGTAAATTCTAGAAATGAGTTTAAGGGATAGTTCTAAAGAATTATTGTTCCACTTTGTGAGAGTAACAACAATGCACTTAGAGCAATTTTGGCAAGACCAAACCATAAGCATTATAACTTTAAGAATAACTTCTTAAACAAAGCTAGTATCCATATTTGGACAACATAAGAATTGTTTGAGTAACAAACTCTATGTTGAATTGTAGTCCACACAAACAAACAAATAAATGAAATGAATCTTATTGTGTACGAGAGAGATACTTGTCATCTAATAGTCTATGATTTGTTCATATAATGACTAAACACTGATATTCTAAGTAATTATTAGTTGGTTGGTATTACTAATCCATAGGCAGGATTAGATAAAGCAGTATGAAAGATGTTTGTAAGACAACAAATTGTGTTCAAAGGATCCATAAATGTGTTGGAACACGATTCAATAATGGACATGTGATGTATGACTTTTGTAGTAACTACATCTAAACATAGCATAGGTCATGAAACCTAAGTGGTTACCATGTCCTTATGTGAATTCTTACTTTGACTAAAGGCCTTAGTAATAGGAATTCAAAGTCCTAGTATGTGTAGTGAAAAACTATCATACAAGCATTGTGCATGAGGAATGTTAGTAGAATTAGTTTCAAAACTAACTACCTCAACATAAGTGACCATCTGAGGTGATAGTCATTATCAAAACTACCATATGCTAGTAATGTAAGATCAAGTATCACATTGAGTCAAAGAGAACTTAATAGAACAAGGAAATGATAAATTATTGAGTTCAAAAGACCATGCAAGTTTTAGCAGTGGATCAATGTTGAAATCTTGCAATGTGTGGCATATGTCTTGGACATATTTAGCGATACACAGAAAGCTATTGTGTATAGCTTAGCATGCAAAGCGGGAAAACCCACTCATATGGGTTGATACCTTAGATTTTCACTTATGTTTGCGAAAATGCTAAGATGAGACTAAAAAGAGCTCATTCCTACTGAGGTGTAAGAATGAAAGTCGTAAATAATCAATTTACGCCATGAGTGTGCCCATGATAATTGCAACTATAACCCGCTAGAACTGAAGGCAGTCCTAATATTACACGGACTTAAAGTGGACGAAGGGAAAATGCTAGGTGCATTGAGGCCTGATGCTTGCGCATTGTGACATATATCTCCGAATATATGGCATGCGTTCCTAATGACAAGGAATTTGACACCATGGCATGTTCTATGTGAATGTGTGTTATACGTGACCCGGGATGAGAAAAATTTAAAATATTCTTATTTTCTCTAATATGAGACCTAGTAGCGATCAAGGAGATCTCTACACATCACCCAATGGACTCTACATTGCTATGAAGAAGCTTGATACTATTCAATTATCTTGATATGTTTGCAAAATACACCTCTGATCGACATGTGTAAATTTAGAATATGTTGGGTAGTTGTTAGTATCAATGCGGAGTAATAGTTTTGGTATGAGGTAGAATTCTTTTAGTAACTGTTCACGAACAGAATCAAAGTACGCACGGGCCCTATCAAAATTTTTACGTGAAATAGACAAGTGGAAATGATTGAGTTTTCGTAAGACCTTAAGATCGAAAGACTTGAACACGGAAAGTAATCGGGAGATACAACCCTAAGTCTTGAAGAACGATGTATGAGTAGCTCAATCAAGGTATATATACTCATGCTTAACTAGTTGATCGCACGGCCCACTACATGAAAGAATGATACAACTTGGATGAACTAAGAAAACCTCACACTTGACAAAATAACTTTAGCCATGTGCGAGTGGGATATGTTAGTAATCAAGTGTCCGCCCAAGACTAAACTAATTGATAAGCACTGACTGACGATAAGTCTATTAGCTTTGAGGACTTATGAGGAAGTTCTCATTGATATAAAAAGGTTAAATTAGGAAACCCTAGTAAGGAACGTGAATCAGTTTCACGTTCAGAGAAAAAGAACAACTTCTTTTCTCTGCGCCTCCAGGTTCATCCGGTGGTCATTCAGTAGAAAGGACTGCGAAAGAACAGGCTTTCGATTCGGCAATCTACCTGTACTAGAAGGTGACCATCCGTTATTCTTTATCAAGGATCTCAACTCTTCCGCTGCAATAATCAGATAAGTTTTCTGCTTAATTAATTTACTACTTTGTGCTTTAATCTTTGTGTTAAGTTCCTACAGGTAACTATGATGTATACTCCTATTCCTCTCTCTAACACTGGATGTCTTTGTCTTATTATCTTCTTTTAGCTTTTATACTTTCAACAAGTCCTTGTTTCATCATTTAGTAATGGACTGAATAATTATTGAAAATTTTAACTATGATGATACAAATGAAAAAAAATTATCGAATTGGATTCCAAATTATTAAAAAAAGTCAAAAAGAAGGTTTCATGATTCAAGAAGAAGAGAAATGGTGGAATGGGATCTTCATTCAGGTAAATACAGACAGGGGTTAAAGATAATACACTGGGCTTGTCGATTCTTACATGAGACACTCACACATTCCACTCTTTTGTTTTGTTTTAAAACTCAAAATGACTGGAGCGAAAAAACTGAAAAATAAACACACTAAGGTTTCGTTTATTTGAAGGAATTTATTTTTTGAGAATGTTTTCTTAATTTTTTAACATTTAATACCAACACAAAATAAGTTAATAAAATTATAACTTAAAAATCAATAAAAAATAATTGTTATTTTTAATATATTTTTAAAGAAAATATTTTTTATTTAAAATATAGAATTATATTTTTCTTTATATTTTTAAATATTTGAGTATAAAATATCTGAAAATATGATTTTAAAAAATAAGAATAAGAAACATCAAAAATATTTTTTGAAAGAAGTCATTTACCATAAAACAAATGGAGTATAAATAAGCTGATACTTAAGCAGTTACTCGGACTAAAAAAGAAATTGTCGTCGATGCTATTTGGCTGTCGTTCGAAGCTGTTCATTTAACTATCGATAGGAGGAAAAATGAGAGTCCATGCTGTTGGCTAGTAATTTTAATCTCTCAACTCTCTCTCAAATACTGATTTTCCAAAACAAAATATTTCTCGAAATTAATCTGTATATTATTCATCTCAGTTTTATTCATGATCTCAATTTTTTCTCATTTATAACATACTAAATAGATTCAAATTTATTTTGAATCCTAATAAAAATATATATATGAGTTTTTCCAATAGTGACTACAATAATAGTGTTTAGACTTAAAAAAACTACAAAGAATATAAGAAAATAAAAATCATTATTCAAATTAAATGAGTCCAAACTATTTAGCTACGTGTTCAATAGTAGCTGAAGCTCATATCTAAGATTGCTATTTTTAAGAGGTATTTTTATTTCAAATTAAAATAACTTGATCCCAAATTAGGGATTTTTCCATTGTAATGACAGACATGCTCTTTGTCATAAACTCTACAGGTTTTTGTGGGCCATCTGGCATTACCGGCGAAGCTAAGCTGTTACCAATTGAACAATCTCCATGTACTCTCGACATACTGCTGCTAGCTAAACTGGTATGAATACATTTTGTTTAAAAAAGTAAAAAAAATTAAAAAAATTATTAACATATGATCAATTAAAAAATAATTATTATTTTATGGTGATTTTGAAAATAATTTCTAATTTAGTGTTTTTTTAAAGGTGTAATATTATACCGTTGTAGATTTCCTCCTGTGGATCTGAAAGTCGGAATTAATCTCCTTGGGCTCTTTTTTTTTTTGTTTATGGTACGATTATATTCTAAGAATTGTTATGTCGTCCAAAACAGGATATACGTTCTATAGAATAAATATTGTTGTAACACTGTAACCGAAACAGTTAGTTCTTTTATAAATTGAACACGACCTCGTGCTCGAGGCAAAACGACCATGTTTCCTGGGAAAAATTCTAAACAACGTTGAAACTGAGATTTAAATACAGATTTGTGTGATAATTGATAGGGATGTTTACCCTATAGCATAATGTACATAAAATGTAATAAATTACGAGTATTTATGTATTAACTACTTTGGTAAGTGTATGAAAAACACTTACTGAGTATGACAATACTCACCCCTATGGGAATTATTTTGAATGTTGTGCAGATCGTAGGTAGTTGTTACTGGACCAGAGTTTGCAGTGATCATCTTTCCGAGCGATACTAGATCAGAGGTCGGGCTCCAAATTTCAGGTTTTGTATTTTGACGTGTACATTTTGTACATATTTGTTGTACATGCTTATTATGTTTGAATTTGTTTTCAAACTATATTTCCAGCTTCTGCAGAATTAAATTTTGGTTGTTTTATAAAATGGGTTGAATTTTCGAAGTTGCATGAAATTTATTTTTCTCTCTCCTCCATATCTATGTGGTTTGACCTCCCCTTGTGCCCATTTTTCTTACCAAAAAACATATATATATATATATATATATATATATATATATATATATTACTTATTTTCTTTTTCATTTCGATTCTAGTTTTTGGTTCTTCGGGACAGGATGAGATGGGACAGGACGGGACGGTTCTCGGGATGGATATTACTTAAGATCCAGAACAGTTCCATAAGAAAAATTACGGTACAGAACGGGATGGAAAAGTTAAAGTCAACGAATTTTTTCAGTTCTAGTTCTATCGGGATAAGTTTTCGAGTCGGGTCGGAAATCTCTATGTCCCGTGAGCAGCCTTTACAACTCCTCCAAGTTTTTCAAATTATTAAAACCTGTTGATATATATTCGATATTAGAATGTAAGTGGTTATGTAGATTAAACTAAGAAAGAAGTTTTTAACTGCCTTCAAAGAATATTGACCCATTCAGCCTGTTTAAGCTTATACTTAATGATTTCAAAGTCAAGAGACTACTTAATGATGATCATAATATATTATTGCCCAAATTGTTGTAATCTAAACATAGATACTCCAAACTGTTCAAACTTTTTAGTCTTTCAAAGCCTACAAGAGAAAATATCAGCAAGTAACATATTCAAAATGAAATAAATGAACACAAATAGATATTAGAGAAACTTTTTACAACGTTTGGATCAACGGAAGAGATAAAACTTCATTGGGGAGACAATCAGCTATATTCTTCCCATTTAAATCAAGAAAACAGAGTTGTTTAAAGGGAAGTAACAAAGAGGCGTTCAAGTGAAAGTCTCCCAAAACAAATTCCCTTGCATAAACAAGGTCAAGATAATTATCTCTCCCGGTGTGGACATCGCACTCAATCCCTGTCCAGTTACAACAATTGGATCTCGTATCCGATGGAAACCAAGAGATGCTGAAAATGTGCTGGAGTTGTGAGAGAGAAAGTCTCTCATCCTCAAACCAACCATAGCTTCTCCTTTTAATTCCAAATACTGAGGGCAGCAACATAGCTTCTCTTTTTATACCATCCATTCTCCACTATATCTTTCTCAATAATGTTGCATGCAAGTACCACTCACCCCTAGATTGTTTTTTACGGTATCATTATGTGATACTGGTAATTTTTTTAATTTAGAATGGTTCTGGATTTTATGTAAGATCTATATTAAGAATCTTATTGAACAACACTAAATTTTTTTTGAATTAATACTCCGTTTATTTGGCAAAAAATGATTTTTTCCAAAAAATATTTCTTTTATATTTCTGAGCCTTATTTTCCAAGATCACCTTGCTGCATGCCATTTAATTATTTTTTCCATCAAATTTATTATTTTCATGCAAATTAACATTGTTTTTGCCTAACTAAGAAATGCAGAGAATGGAGTTATAGCAGGACAAAAGGATGAAAAACTCTGTGTTCGATGACTAAAGTCTTCATAAAAAAAAAGCATAAGTCCCTACAATGAAAATGAAGGTCAGCCTAAAATTTCCAAGTCTTCAATGCATGTTTCTTTGTCTAGAATTTCCAATGCATGTCTCATCATTCTTTGAGTAGCCGTGTTATTTGGGTTACTATACTTTTCACAAGTCCTTCTTCCATCCTTCTAATAATTTATAGTAATTGGTGTTGTTAAGGGCATTCCTAATGGGGTTCATACTTCCATAAACCACTCCATATAAACCTTTTCCCATGATTTGGTGGGCCCCATATATTAAAAAATTTAATATTTTTTAAATTATTTTTAATTAAAATAATTTTTGTTATTTTTTTAAAATTATATTTTATCTCAAAATAATAAAATTAAATTTTAATATATTTTTTAAAAATTTAAACAATAATAATTTTAAAAATTCTTAAAATTAATTTATTTCATTTTTTCATCATATTTATTATATTCTTTGCTAAATATATCAAATAATTTATCATATCTTTTTTTCATTCATAAAATAATATATTAAATTTTCTTATTATTTATTATTTTTAGTATCATATAAAATTTATTTTATATCAATACATATGTGTTGTGTAAAAAAAAAATATAAAAATTGTGAATTCCATCTAATCGAGTATAAAATAAATGGTGAGGTTTACAACATTAGAGTAATTTTAAAAAGTTGAGGTTTATAGGTAAAAAATTAGTAAAATGCTGAGTTGACAAGTTTATAAACCTTTGAGAAGAGTTTACCACTAGATATGCCCTAATACGTCTCAAAAATTCTGAAATGAACTCATTATTTTTATATAATTTTACTGGAACTAAAATAACTATTTTTTTAACTTTACCTTGTTGATTTTTTGTTTGGAATGGGTCTAGATTTTATATAAGACCATACTGAGAATTCCAAATTACACTAAGTTGTTCTGAACTAAATAACTAAAACTAGTATCAAGTATGTATAAAACTTTTAATATATATGTCGTCTATGTGATATAACTTAATTTATTTTTCTTCAATTGATATAACAATTACAATTTTTTATTTTTTTATATTTTAGAATGACATATAATATAGTATTGTACAATTCTAATTTATATTTGTGCAAACAACAAAGTCAGCTTCATAAGAAAAAAAATAATTATTTTAGAATTAATTTACTAGTTTAGTTATTAACTAATTATTGAGTTTTCAAATCCACACATATTTTATATTATTATAAGAATTTAATTTAAATATACTCATATTATCACTTATTTAATTATTTTACCAAAATTGCACTTTGATATAACATAATTGTAATATTCTGTATATTTGGCGGATTCAATTTAAAGAAACAGTTTAGATGCTTGAGTTTTGTCCTGAGTGAGATTTTGGTAATTCTTTCATTAATTTAAAAAAAAAACATACGTCCCTATAAATGAAAATGAGGTCAACCTAATTAGGTCACACTCTCTATAAATAGCTAATAATAATTTTTTAAAGAGGTTATTAGAGATGCTCTAAGAATTTCAATGTGACTCTCTCTATTTTAAGTTCTTTAATTTTTTTTTTATTTTGTAAGATCATAATTTAAAATAAACAGAATTAAAAGCCAAAATATATAGAACCATCAGTATTAAATTAACAATACATTATTCATACTCACATAAAATTTTTCAGCAAAAAAATTATGAAAAAAATCTTTATAAATTAAAAATAAGAAAAATTCATAACATTTTTCACAAAAATGATGAATGAAAATAAAAAAAATCTATTTTTAAGAATAAATAAAATTATCTACACATAATGGAGAAAGAACTCATTTTGTTATTGACAAATTTTACCATAGATGTTTGGTATGCATACTATTTGAGAGATGAAAAGACTTGAAGATAAAAAAATGTTAAAGAGAAAATAAAGAACCAAAAATGACTCATTAACTTTGGAGAGTGAAAAGACTCTCTATTTATTTTCTTTAAAATAAAGAGGTAATTAGAGAGTGCATTGAAGTCAAAAATTTCTATAAATACCTAATAAAATCCTTTTAAAGAACCTATTGGAGATGCTCTAAGTAGCTAGCCGTGTAATTTGTGTTACACATACTCTTACACTGCCCGGTTCAAACGAAGATTAGTTTGAATTGTTCAGGATATCTCGTGGTTGAGACAAAAAAAATACTCTTACACTGTTTGGTATTGACACAATTTTAGAATTTTGGTAGAATTTATTTATAATTTTAAATTTTGTTTTTAGTTTAAAATTTTTTAAAAATTAAAATCTTGAATTTAAAAATCAAAGAATTGAGAATAGGTTTAGAAAATGGATGTACAAATCCAAACAAAATTGATCTGATTTACAATCTTAAATTCAAGGATTTTGTTAGAATTCATTTGCAATTTCAAATCTTGTTGTTTGGTTTAAACTTTTCCAAAAATTAAAATCTTAGGTTTGGAAATCAAAGAATTAAAAATAGGTTAAAAATGGATTTAGAGTCCTTAGTAATGAAGAGCGATTTTATTCTTATTTTTCAGGTACAGTTAAACATATTAGGAACTTAACTTTTAGTGGCTATATGAAAGTACTTATTAGTTTAACTTTAGTTTATAGAATTATGTTGATTCTAGATATTATATAAGATTTATATTGAGAACCTTATCGAATTGCACTAAATTGTTCTAACCAATGCTCCGTTTATTTGACGAAAATTGATTTTTTTCGAAAAATATTTTTTATGTTTCTGAATCTTATTTCGAGAATTACCTTGCATCAACCATTTAATTATTTTTTTCCATCAAATTTATTGTTTTCATACAAATTAACATTGTTTTTTCGTAACTATGAAATGCACAGAATGAAGATATTGCAGTACACAAGGATGAAAATAACTATTGATTTTTTTTATTTTTTTTCAATTGTACCTTATTCATTTTTTTATTTAGAATGGTTCTAGATTTTATATAATATTTATATTGAGAACCTTATTGAATTGTATTAAATTGTTCTAACTAATGCACCATTTATTGGACGAAAATTGATTTTTTTTGAAAAATATTTTTTTATGCTAAATCTTATTTTCAGGATTACCTTGCATCAACCATTTAATTATTTTTTTCCATCAAATTTATTATTTTCATACAAATTAACATTGTTTTTTCCTAACTAAGAAGTGCTGAGAAATGAGTTATAGCAGGATACAAGGATGAAAAACTCTCTTTCGATGACTAAAGTCTTTCATAAAAAAGCACAAGTCCCTACAATGAAAATGAAGGCCAACCCAATCAATTCACATTGTTTTTATTTTGTAAATCTTATTTTCAAGATTACCTTGCATTAACCATTTAATTATTTTTTTTTATCAAATTTATTATTTTCATACAAATTAACATTGTTTTTTTTCCTAACTAAGAAATGCAGAGAATGAAATTATGGCAGGACAAAAGGATGAAAAACTCTCTGTCGATGACTAAAGTCTTCTTAAAAAAAAAGCGCAAGTCCCTACAATGAAAATGAAGGTCAACCCAATCAATTCACACTCAAGTGGCTACACGTGTAATTTGGGTTACACATTCTCTCTATCACAGCATGTCTCTTCAGCCTAAAGTTTCCAAGTCTTCAATGCATGTTTCTTTGTATATAGTATACCCGTGGAATTTGGCTACCCGTGGAATTTGTGGAGAGTGTAATTTGGGTTGCTACACTCTCCACAAATCCTTGTTCCATCCTATCCTATAGTAATTCCTTGTTTCATTCTCTAATAATTTATAGTAATTAGTGCTGTTAATCTGATTTGAAAATTCTGAACTGAACTCATTATTTTTTGTTTAGAATAGTTCTAGATTTTATATAAAACTCATACTGAGAATTGCGAACTACACTAAGTTGTTCTGAACTAAGTAACTAAAACTAGTATCAAGTATGCATAAAACTTTTAATATATATGTGGTCTATGTGATATAACTCAATTTATTTTTCAATTAATATAATAATTACAAAAAATTTTTTATTTTATATTTTAGAATGACATATAATGTATTATTGTACAATTCTAATTTATATTTGTGCAAACAACAAAGTCAGCTTCATAAGAAAAAAAGATAACTATTTTAGAATTAATTTGCTAGTTTAGTTATTAACTAATTATTGAGTTTTCAAATCCACACATATTTTATATTATTATAAATATTTAATTTAAATATACTCATATTATTACTTATTTAATTATTTTACCAAAATTGGACTTTCATATAACATAATTCTGTATATTTGGCCTATTCAATTTAAAGAAACAGTTTAGATGCTCGAGTTTTGTCCTGAGTGAGATTTAGGTAATTCTCTTATTAGGTTTTGCAGAGAACGGAGTTATCGCATGACATAAGTTTCAAAAACTCTTTGTCGTTGACTAGAGTCTTCGTAAAAAAAAACATACGTCCCTATAATGAAAATAAGCTCAACCCAATCAATACGTTATTGACAATAAGTAGCTAGCCTTGTAATTTGGGTTACACATTCTCTTACACTATCTGGTTTGAACGGAGTTTAGTCTGAGATGCGCAAGATACCTTATGGTTACGACAAAAAATACTCTTACATTGTTTGGTATTGATACAAATTTGGGTTACACATTCTCTTACACTGTCTTTTCAGCCAAAAAATTCCAATTCTTTCATGCATATTTCTTTGTTCCATCCTATCCTATGGTAATTCTTTTTTCATCCTCTAATAATTTATAGTAATTAGTGCTGTTAATCCGACTAAAAAATTCTGAACTAAACTGATTATTTATACCTAATTTTACTAGAACTGAAGATTATTAAAAATCATAATAATCTGTTGTTGACTTAAAAATAATATGTATAAAATAAAAATATATAAACAAAATTATTTAAATTGTTAAATTAATTTTTTTAATACTCCAAATTTAAATGATTAACTGGATCAAACTAATGACTACTTTTTTAATTTATCGATTCGGCTAGTCGATTTGATTCGATTTTGGTAACTATGATGTATACTCCTATTCCTCTCTCTAACACTGCATGTCTTTGTCTTATTATCTTCTTTCAACAATTCCTTGTTTCATCATTTAGTAATGGACTGAATAATTATTGAAAATTTTAAACTGAATTGTTGATTTTCTTAAATTTTCTACTCAAGAACACGATTATACAAATGCTACCTCAGCCCTTAGTATGAACTAACCACAAACGAAAAATCTAATTTTTTTTATAATTATTTTTTAAATATTTTAATATTATTAATAACATATTTTAAATGATATTAAGTAATCACAACTATTCAATAGTATTAATAGCTGTTCACATATTCTATTTAAAAATTCTTCAATATTTTCCGTTTTAACATATTTTGAATGCTATTAACTAAATCACAACTCTTTATCTACTCTACCAAAAACAATTATTAACATTTTTTAAACATATTTTAAACATTATTAACTAAACCACAACTCTTCAGAAACTCTACAAAATAAATCTCTAACAATTTAAAGCTGTGAATTGAAAAACAAAAAACGCAAACGGTAGAATAATCAATTGCCTGCTTTCCAAAATGTCTACATGAAGGCAAGCATGCATGGATTTAGGTTGATATGAGTTGCACATTATATTGTTTGTAGTTGAATTAGTTGATTTAATTTTAATATTTTTATATAGATGTATTTGTTTGGAACAATATGAAATTGTTAATATCTTTTACCACATTTTAACTTAATTATAGCTATAAATTTCTGATAATTTTATGGCACAACATAGATGTCAAAAATTTAATTTTTATAATGTTTATGTTAAAAACAATAGTACTTGATAGAAAATAATACTGCTTGATTATGATATGATTAATACGAATTTAAAACTCTAAATTGTAAACTCAACTTCTTTTACTTTTATATTTACTATTTTTAATACTAATAAGTACACGACATATCGTACTGAAATCATTTATTTCACTTGCATAATTAACATCATCGAATTACAAACTTGCATTCAGAAATCAATTACACGGACAGTTATGCACTAAGCTTTGAACTTGAAGAACCTTGGACAGTCATACACAAAAAAATAGTAGCAATCATCCATAGTTCTCTCCACGAAGTAGAACCAAGCCCTCCTCCAATACGGATTTATGTAGAGAATTGCAGCTATTCCTAACAGTACAACTGTGTAAGTTGCTCCGAAGCTCACATAGAGAATTCCCATGTCAATAAAGCCACTCTCTTCTTCCTCGCTTGGTGTAGGTCCTGACATTGCTGAAGGTACTTTTGGTGTACAGCTCCTTGATAATGGTTTTCCACAAAGAAAAGGGTTTCCCTCATAGCTGCTGTTGTCGAATGTTCCAAACTGTTTGATCATCTCAGGTGTTCTTCCAGAAAGGTTATTATGAGCTACACTGAAAGAGGATATAAAGTGTAACTGATTAAGCTGAGGTGGAATATTGCCCTGCAATTTGTTGTAAGAAAGGTCCAAGCTCTCAATTTGATCCAAATTGGAAAATGTTTCTGGAATTGGTCCTGTCAACCTGTTGTGAGATAAATTGAGCGATTTAATTTGGCTCAGATTTCCAAATTCAGGAGGAATTTGGCCTGATAAATTGTTGTGAGAAAGATCAATTCCAGAATAAAGATTGAGTATCATTCCCTTATATGAAAGTGAATTACTCTTTGTAGTAATCTCTAGAGTTCGATGAGGTATTCCACTTATATTCTGCATATCCTGTCCACTGGTTCCCCTTGACATATTCTGTATATAATTCTCTAGAGGTTGTTGACGACGTCCACCTCTTCCATACGGATTGACGAACAGTAAGCAAGAAGGAATTTGGCCAGAGAGATTGTTGTTAGAAAGATCAATAAAACTTAATCCATCCAATGAGCATATTTTCCTTGGAATTTCACCTTCAAGCATGTTATACCCCAACAAAAGAAATCTCAACATAGGGAGGGTTAAATTCCATCTTACAAGGTCTTCTGTTAACAAATTGTGGCTGAGATCTAACCTTGTCAATTGAGAGCAGTTTAAAAATGAGTATGAAAATGACCCATGCAGCTTGTTCTTCGACATGTAAACTTCCTTCAGCAGTGAAGCCCCCCAAAATGTTGGTATATTTCCAGATATGTTGTTCCCTGAAAGATCCAAAAGTTCAAGATTTGCCATGCTTCCCAACCAACTTGGAATTTCTCCAGAGAGATGATTGCTGTTGAAATCCAAAATTGAAAGCCTGCTGCAATTAGACAAACTATCTGGGATGGTTCCAATAAACTTATTTCCTCCCATTTCTATTTCACTTAACTCAGTCAAGTTCATATTTTCTGGAAATGCATGGCCTTGCAAGCTGTTGTTAGAGAGTGTGAGACTTTGCAATTTCAAACAATTCATGGTCAAATTCTTTGGTATTTCCCCAAACAAAAGATTATTGGATAAATCCAAGTTCAACAACTGCGTCAAATTACCAATAGAAGAAGGAATCCTACCTTCGAATCCATTGTTGGACATCTTTAAAGATTGTAGCCTTGGGAAATATGATCCTATTTTTTCTGGAATTTGGCCACTAAGGGAATTATGAGACAAGTCCAACCAGCTCAATTGCATATGAGAACGACTCGGCAGCTTAATAGTTCCCGTCAATGAATTATTGGATAAATAAAGCTCTTCAAGTCTTGTATTGTTCTCTAACAACCAGTGGGGATACTCTCCTCTCATGTAATTATTGCTCATATCAAAATATCTCAGGCTATGTTGGCTGTACAGAAATCTTGGAAAAGATCCTCCGCAGCCATCACCACTCATATAGAGTTCTTCTAATTGGAACTTTGGAATCAAATTGTGCCGCTCTATCTCTCCATATAATTTATTGCCCGAGATTTTCAAAAAGGATAGATTTGACCAATTGTAAAATGGAACAAGGGAGATTGGAATTTGAAAGTTGTTGCCAACAAGGTCTAAGTATTGGATGGAAGTAATGGAGATGAGAGAAGATGAAGAGAGATTTCCCACTAATGAATTGTCAGAAAGATCTAAATATTGAAGGGATGTCAAATTTACTAGACACTGGGGTAGTTCTCCACTGAAATAGTTTGAACTCAAACTTAGATATTGAAGATGGTCAAGAATGCATAAACCTGAAAATTTAAAATTTCTTTGTAATCAGTAGATTGGCATAACATTTAGACTTTAAATGATGGATTTGAAAATTTCTTTGTAATCAGTAGATTGGCATAACATTTAGACTTTAAATTTACTCACCATAAAGGTAAGTTGAGTCTGAAAATGTGTTCCCTTGTAAAGAGAGGACCTTTAGGTATGAGAAGTGTGCAGGCAGTGACATTAGCAGAAGAGACATGTTATTGGTGGTCATTTCGTCTAAATAAAGTTCTTTCAGATTTGTTGGAGTTCTTGCATCTGTGAAAAACAATTCAAATAAATAATTACATTCCAAAGATAAAATTTTTTATTATATTCTAATATTACTCTTTAAATCAATTATCAAAAACTGAATAGATGAATGTGATTAAAAAATTCAAATAAATAATTACAATGATAAAGAATAAAGAAAAAATAATTAAAGATTGTATTAAGATAAGCAATATAAAAAGTGATTATAGCAAATTATTTGTAGCTAGTTAACTCTACTTCTCATTTTTATTTATTAAAATAAAATGTAAAATAAAGAAAGCTTTGACGTATATTTTTTAGATTTATCTCATTAAAATAGATAAAAATAAACTTTTAAAAAATTCATTTGAAATGCTGTAAATACATATAGTGTAGCGATTGATTGTGAATAATTCTTAATTCATCAACTATAAAACATTCATAAATCATTACCTTTCGAGGCTATAAATTCACTTATGTTATTATAGCTCAAATCTAACAATTCCAAGCTTCTCAAAACAGCCAATTCTACGGAGAGGGAAAAAAATAATTAGATCTTTTGTTGTAAAAGAAATTGAGAGTTTTAAATATGAATTCAGCTTTGAAAGGAAATAAATTGATTTTTTTTTTCTTACTTGTCACATTAAATGGTCCGCTCAGTTGGTTACCACCTAGATAGAGATTTTTCAACAATGTATTGTTGTTCAAAAGGTTATCATTCATAACAAGTGTCTCTAAATTGTTTAATCTCAGTTTACCACCTGCAGAAATCAGCTTTGTGTTATGTTGTATATCTCAAGAATGTAAGGCTTGTTGGTGGATGAAGTTTTGTATACATACCTTTAAAGAACACGAGCTCTTCAATTTGGTTATCCTCCAAATTCAACTCCTTCAAGTTTTTCAAATTACTAATACCTGATGATATATAGTCGGCATTAAAATGTAAATGGTTGTTAAACAACCTTCAAAGAATATTGGCCCTTTTAGGTTGTTAGATCTTATACTTTACGATTCAAAGTCAAGAGACCAATTAAAGATGATAATATATCATTTCCCATGCAAATTGTTGTCACTTAATGATGATAATAGGGTTGATTTCTTCTATATTCTTTTTTATTGTTTATTTACAAATTAATTAAAATTTAAAAGTTATTCATAATTTTATTTATTAAATTGAAAATTTATTTCGGTTATAAAGTATAAAAAATTGATATAAAATTTACATAAAATTGATATTTAGTAGAAAAATGATAAAATATATATATATGTTAATTTTTAAAAA
>CANYCX010181772.1:0-17505 GCA_948193385.1 Breynia disticha f. nivosa | reverse complement strand
CGCATCAAATTCCCCCACACTTGAATCTTTGCTCGTCCCAAAGAAAGCAGGATAAAGATCGAACTACTAACCAACCCAATAAACAACAGCAATATTTATCACAATCAAATCAAATTATAAAATAACCAAAATAACCAATTTACAAAAATAAATATTCTAAATACCAATTATGAGTCACATAAAAATGTAGAGAAGAGTACATATATAAGATTATTCTAGTGGCATTTATAGACTCAAAAGTAACAAACAAGTAAATCTCTTCAATTACCCCAATTTAGTAAACTTATCTTTTTATTTTTATTTTTATTTTTTATTTTCTTTTCCTCCATTTTATTTTTATTTTTATTTATATTATTATCTTCTTTGTTTTTTTAATTTTACTGGTACTTCTTTCTCTGGTAGTTTTTCCTAGTGGAAACGCGAAATCAAATGCTTGCATTAGGCACTTAATTCCGGTAATTCGCGAAAACACTCCTAATTCTGAAAGTAAAGTGCATGCTCATATTCATTGAATAGACATTGAATAGAGGAACAGTTCCCTGGAAAATGGAGGAAGTTTAAAAATTAAAGGAAAATAAAGCGAAAAAGTTTAAAAATTGAACGTAAACAAATCGAAAAATTTGCTTGAAACCTGAGTATGTTATGCCACCCAACTAGACAAATATATCAACCTTGTTCAATTCTAAATCATTCAATCTAAAACGACAATTGGTACAACAAAATTTATTTAAATAAATAAGTCAATTAAGATTATATTTATAATTTTCCTATCATGCTCAATCAACTGCAATTTATTCATTTGATCAAAAACACAATCTCTCCCCCACACTTATTTCAAACATTGTCCTCAATGTTTAATATAAGATAGGACTCTAGTAAAAAGAAACAAACGCACGCAAAATCAAATAAAGTGAGACAAAAAAAATAAGCAAAATTGAGTATTAGCATGGATAAAATAAGAAAATAAGAAAATTAAAGAACAAAGAGAAAATAAATAAATAAAATGAAATGTGAATATGAAAATGAATTGCTCAATAGAAGAATAAATATACGAGAAAAGAGTTTGCATTCACAAATGAAGCTCAATGTGTGTTAGAAGCAAAAAATAGACCGAGTTTGACAAAGGCTCGTTCGCTATTTAAAACCTGCAAACACTCAACTTAAACCATTAAGTGCATTCTAAGAGTAAACACATACAAGAAAAATAATTCAAATAACACACAAAAATACAACTCATATCAAATCAGACATCATATAGTGAATGGAAAATTGAAAGATTAAATACAATAGTACTATATAATGTCATCATAAATGATAAAAAATTACAAAAAAACACAAAATAATAATCTACAACACTAAAAACTCAAAAAATTCAACTTCATGTAGGTCATATTCACTAAAAGAATTTAATTCTAAAAATTGAAAGGCATAAACGAAAAGGAAAGCATCAAATATAGAAACAAAACAAACACTCACTTATTTATTAGGATCAGAAATAACACAGTCAAGAGTACTAGCAGGAGGGTTGTCGTCCTCTTATTTTGCTGAGGTACATGAGCAAAATCTGAAAAAGTTTGTCTCTGTCCTCACCAACAACTGAAACTCACCATATAAATTATGAGGCAAGGAAATATATGACTCCAAAAAGAAAATTGCAAAGTCCTCATGGTTGTTAGATTCAAACTGTAACATAACACCATCCGCTTTTGCTCCACGATCAAGGACAAAAACATTAGCCAGAAACGCCATATGGCGAGAGCGGTCATCAGCATCTGCATCGCCCACTAGCTGTAATGAACATACATCAGAAGAGGACTCGTTGTAGCACGTGTCCTACTGCGATCCATCTTGTAGTGTTTGTGACACAAAGTAAGCAGAGCTACTGCACTTAGAGGCTCCAACTAATGATCTAGACTGCAGGAAAGTCTAAGTCACTACCTTATCATCCACTCCCAGAGTGAGGTGACCGTGTTTGGCATCAAGAAAAGCCTGAGCCGTGACCAAGAAAGGTCGTCCCAATATCAGCGAACGCTCTGAA
Organism: Breynia disticha f. nivosa; assembly: GCA_948193385.1. NCBI lineage: Eukaryota > Viridiplantae > Streptophyta > Magnoliopsida > Malpighiales > Phyllanthaceae > Breynia > Breynia disticha. Next base: position 15,467 of record CANYCX010181772.1, on the reverse strand, counting down.
CTCTGGGAATCCATAACTACAAAATCAACCCGAAATACGAGGTTATCAACCCGTATAAGGATATATCACACTATCCCTCTAGCTAAAATAACAGACTTATCAACCAGCTGAAGGAGAGTCGTAAATGTGTGCATCTCAACCCCTTTAAGCTGAATAAAAACTGTATACGGCATGATGTTGACGCTCGACCCGCTATCAACCAACGACTTCCCAACGAACATCTCATTACAGTAGCTGGGGATGGAAAAACTTCTGGGGTCAGACAATTTTTCTGGAATAGTGGGAGTACCGATAAAATTTCTGGCAACTTAGGTGACTGATCTCTTATCTTCTTCTACCTGCTGGGATGCGTCAACTACAACTTCCCCTTTAGCATGATATAAATCCTCGTGTCTCATCTCCTCATCTACTCCAACTGCAGACTGGTATGGAGTAGGAAACTCCTCGTGTGGCAGAAAAGCAGCATTAACTTGTTCTTTAGGGTTCTTTTTAGTGGTACTTGGTAGCGAACCATGTGGCCTAACATTGAGCTACTTTGCCATCAGACACATCTGATACTCGAGATTTTTAAGAGTCATCTGTAAATCTTGATTCTGTCGTTTCAGTTCCTCACCCTCCTCGCGGCTAATTAACCTTTTATCCTCCCTCTGCCAAGTGCTGGAGTTACTGCTGCTAGCACTAGCAGGAGTAAAACTGCTGGAGATAGGTTGATTTTGTACATGTGGTGGCTGATATCTCTGAGGAGGAGGGGGTGGACTTCCAGGTGGAGTGTGGTGAAAAGTAGAGAAGATGAATGCAGAGGCAGATGGTACGAAGAATAGGAAGGATGAGGAGAAGACTGATGAGATGACGAGGAATGTGAAAATGTAGGTTGGTAATGTTGATGGTGATATGATGCTTGTTGTGGATGAGCATATGGTGGGTGTCTAGGTAATTGTGGTTGAAATGGTGGGCTAGGATCAACAAAATCTACCCTTTCCATGGGTGGACTTGAAGGATAGGTATAATGTGGATCGTCCTACGAGTGGGACATATAATGGCAAGTCTCTGTATAGTGATCGCCGCCACATGTCATACAATGAACTAGTCGAGGGTTTGAACATCCACCAATAGCTTGCTCTTTTAATAACCTTGTGATTTCCTCAATTTGCTTTCCTTGGACTATCACCTGTGCCTCAACAGATGTGATGTGGTCCACTTGCAAAGTAGTAGAAGGTTGAGATGATTAAAGTCTCACAGGTCTTTCCATCCTATCAGTCCAAGCATAGTTATTTAATGTCATCTCTTCAATGAGCGCAATATACTCCTCCGGGCTCTTACGTAATCTGGATCCACCAGAAGCTGAATCCAAGGCTTACTTTGTTTCCGGCGTAAGCCCATTGTAAAAAGTTTCATCTTGCAACCATGGTTCCATACCATGATGTGGGATTTATGAAGGAGTTCTTTAAAATGCTCCCAAGTCTCACTTAAAATTTCCTTGGAAAATTGCATGAATTTTGTAGTTTCAGCACGAAGACGTGCTGATCTAGCTGGTGGGAAGTATTTTTCGTAAAAATGATGACAAAGTTGGTCCCACGTTTCTATCAAACCAGAAGGAAGACTACAAAACCATGAGCGTGCATCTTCCTTTAAAGAAAAAGGAAAGAGAAATCGTTTAACATCTTCATAAACAATATTGATTTTGAATGTGTCTAAAATTTCTAGGAAACTAGCCATGTGAGAATTTGCATCCTCGTATGGTTTACCACAGAACTGCACTTGACTTTGGACCATTTGGATAATTTGTGCTTTGATTTCGAAATTGTTGGCAGATATCCTAGGTCTACTGATAGCCTAACTCATCCCATGAATGGGCAGTCTCGCATAATCCATAATGGTGCGTGCTTGAGGAACATGTGTTCCTGGATTTCCTAAATTGTCCGTCATGTCTATACCTCAATCACTCGCGTGTGTAAGTGCTCTTGAGTTCGAACTACTGGAAGAGTCCAACGGAATTGCTCCAGTTCGTTACTGGTAGTGGATTTTAGTGATTGTTTTGTTTTACTCCTCGTACGAGTGTTCATACACTGCGACCAAAAAATTAAGACAAAACTGTCCCTAAGCGACTAGCGATAACAAACTAAGGCAAGATCTTAAGTTCTAAAGGAAAAATAAATAAAATAAAATAAATGTAAATAAAAGTAAGTGTATAAAATAAGTAAATATTAAAAAAAAAAATATACATATACAAAAGCAATAAGAAAACAAATAATGGCAAAATAATGAAAACAGTAAATAAAATATAAACAATAATGAACAAACTAACAAATTAAAAATAAAATTCACAGAGAAATAAAAATAAGCAAAAACATGACATTTTGCAAAAAATTAAAAGATTTAAAAGATTGATCACTCTTATATAACAACTCAAACACTATGATTTTTAGCAAATTCTTTTAAAAAATTCCCCGGCAATGGCGCCAAAAACTTCATGCGTCCTTAATGTAAGCGACTTTTTAAATATACGCAAGTGTATGCAATCAAGTAATAAGTGAAGTAATTTACGACCCAAGTTATCGAACCCAAGGAAAATTAAATGAACCAAATCATGCGTGTTTTTATTGTTTGTCCGAATGTTCAATCACTTGATTTTTGAAATTGTTTTTAATGAACATAATTAAATCTAAATGACACTGAATGTTAAAGAGTGTGAAAAATAAATTAAAGCGTGTAAATAAATTGCAGTATAATAAACATGAAATTAACAATAAATGTAAGCAGATTTATGAAAATAAATTAATCCGTAAAAATAAAGTGCAGAATAATAAATATATGAATAACAGTAAAATTAAGTAAATTTAATGAAAATAACTTCAGAATTAAAATAAATTCTTCAATACATAAAATGTAAATAAATCTTAAATTGCTGAAAGTAAAGGATGAACTATTTAGACATAAAACTTAAAAACAAATTAACTTGCAAAGATGAAAATAACATCAAAATGTAATATCTAGTGGAGAAAAATTAAAAGATTGTAGAAAGTAAAATGGCAGTGGCGAGAATATGAAAATGAGCAGCTAAATATATCTCTAATCAGAGATCTGTCAACAAAACCTACGAAAAAACATAAAATAAAATAAAAATATAATAGCAGAAAATACAAAGGAAATGAAATTAAAAACATATAAGAATTAAAATTGATGGAAATGAAAGGAAGTCTTCGTAAAACAAAAAAAAAATTGATTTATGGAAGCAACTGAACCAAGGAGAAAAAGGAAGCAGGAGCAAATGAACTAAGGAAACAAAGGAGCCATAAGAGAAAATTAGTTCCTATTCTCTGCTGCTCTCTCTGCTAACTACTAGCTACTGCCTAAAATTCGCTACCCTCACTCACTAACTTTTGAAAGAGAATGGAGTTGAGCCATTTATAGAGGAATTAGGAGAAGAAAGTAATGATAAAAAAATAAAAAAGAGACAAAGCACTAAAATAAGAAAAGAAAACAACAAACAAAGTAAAAAGGAATCATAAAAGCCAATTTCTTTCGGCTTCAACTTCAACTTTTTTTTAATTATTTTTTTAATTATTTTTTAATTATATTTTTTATTTTTTAATTTTATTTTAATGTGTCCATAAATTCGTCTGCAATCGCAAGCAATATTGACTATCGTATAAAAATTGAAAATTAGGTAAAAACGAACAATAATCAATAAAGATGACTTATTTTGCATGTAAATCACAATTTAAATTTTAAATTATTTTTTTAATAAAAGCATTTTAAAATGTGATTTTTAAGAGAAATTTCAAATATATGCACGCGTAATACAGAAATAAAGTATTAAAATTATGCTCATATTACGCGCGCATTTGGGACATACCACAAATCAACACAATTTAATGCAAATTGACACTTTTCATTCATACCAATTCAATACCAACCATACTATCATTAAGAGTCATAAAACACGATTTTTACATTCACTTCTAAACCACATACATTTGCAATCAAGACAACCATTTTATCATCCATTCACCATACAACCAACACATGCCATCACCTAATCCAAATTTCACTCTCGATCCTTATACCATAAAATCAAATAAGTTATCACACCTTAAAGCAACCAATTGCGAGGATTCCAAGAGGTCGTAGCACGACAATTTTTTCTTGAACCATATTCGATTTTCAAACCAAAATATTGTTTTCAAAGACAAAAACATGCGTGTGACCCTAAAGTAATGCACCTATCCCAGGGGAATCTAATTCCCGCTGTGATAATACTAAATGTGAAGCTCAAAATTAAATTCCTAATTATATCTAATTGATTGAAACACTTTTTTTACTCGAATAAATAATGTATACATGCACATGTGAATTAACAAAAGTATCATACAATGATAGAATAAATTTTGCAAATAATAAGAAGCATAAGTCTTTGGAAACCCTAAGCATACAATCCATGTTTATTTAAAAATGTGCTCCTCCAACCTCAATCGTGGAAACCCTCCTGAACCTGTACACATTAACAAAGCAAAACAAAGGTGAGTATAAAGAATACTCAGTAATTGAATTCCTATAATTGTTATACTAAATTCGAAGAGGAACCTTTGGTCAATAAGACCTAACCTCCCTAATGGCTTCTTTTAGCCGTGTCACAAATAAATTCATTAAGCATTTTAATTGATAGACAAACCGTATTAATCAAACACTTTTTAATTATTAAATTTTAAGCAACAAAACAGTGGAAACGGCCAGGGTGAACGACCATCTTGACTGTTTCAGCTGGCCGTTTTACCTTCATTGGAAAATTTTTCGAATGGAACGGCCATGGGAATTGGCCAGCTTGGCCGTTCACACCTCCTGGACAGATTATACATCATTTCAACACTTAAACGCTTTCCACAATTCAAGCATACATTTAGGCCACCCTCTTTCCAAACACACACATATTATCTCATTATAAACATGCCATTTTCCATTTATTTTTATTCATACACAATTACAAGCAACCATTCTGACATCTCACAAACTATTCACAATAGTCATAAACATAGAATAGTCATAAACATACAACAGTCATTTATCGCAACACACATTCTCATTCGCTTATTAAATGTGCCAAGTAACATTATGTTCATCAATGCCAATGGTGGATGAATACAATCAAGCACATGCTAATGCAACATGTGATATGCTTGTGCTTCGGAGCCTTATTGTAGGAGAGAGTTCTCACTCTTCCTCATTTGTGGACATAGTCCCATAGTTCTCATTTTGTAAGAGGGATTTCACTCTCCTCTTCATTTGTAAGAGGGATTTCACTCTCATCTTCATTTGTAAGAAGGATTTCACTCTCCTCCTCATTTGTGAGTCCAAGACTCCATTTCTTTCTTTTGTAAGAGAGCAATTACTCCCTTCCTCAATTGTGGGTACGAAACCCCTTATGTTACCTTCCAACATGAACACACAACAATGTTTAAGCCAAGCCATCAATGATATGTAATATATGCAAAACAAACATTAGAATTTCCTTCCCTACCTTGCATAAATTTCATATTCATAGTCAAGTCATATTTTATGAACATACCAATTGCAAGAACCATTTTCAAACCAAATTCCCTCATCATATAACAACCAAGCTTACTTAGTTTATCCCTTCCACAATTCACATTATTACATACACTAAGCATACATAGTTCACATTATAATAGATCACAATAACACCTCATAACCAACTTATCACCACACCCAAAATCAAGCATACCCAAACTCATCTATCATATTCTTAAACATATAGTCAACTCATACAAAACCCAACAACGCATATATATATCACATAAACCATTCAACTTCATGCAAATCCATAAACACGAACTCAAGCACATCTTTTTAGTACACATATCCACTATCTCAATATAAAACCCATTCAATTTCATACAGTTCTAATAAGCACAAATTTCAAGCAAATTCTAAACATACATTTCATTTATAACAACAAATCAAATAACATACGAACAACCAAGACATTCCCAACATAATATTAACCATTAAATTCATCATGAAACATTTCCACTCACACCTTATCATTATCAACATATTCGTAAATACCAAAATTGCGCATACAAACTTTCAAGGATTCATATCCACAAGAAGTCATTCAAACATACCATTCAATTACATAAAGTAAGGTTTCACAGTTTTATAACGTTCAATTCCTCAAAACCATAAACATGGTAAGTGTAGAACACTTACCTCAACTCTGTAAATTCAGGAATAAACACAACTTGTGTCTAAGCTCCATAATTAACATCCTATCACATAGATTTCATACAATTAATTAATTAAATATTCCATTATAAATATATATATATATATATATATATATTTATTTATTTATTTATTTATTTATTTACCAAATTACGCTTAATTGCCTAACCCTTCTTAACCCGAAATCTTCAGATTCTCATTAAAGATAATTAACTAGATCCTTTCACCTTACTACGTTCCTGAATTTCTTATTCTTCGCTCCATTTCTATATCCTTTTTATAAATTTTAAATGTGTACCTCATAAGTACTATCCATGACTCTCTCTCTCTCTCTAATGCATCACGTTCATATGAATTAATCTTATAAAGTCAAGATTAACATTATATCATGTATTGACTTATAGCCCATGTCAAAATTTAAGAACGATTTTAGAACATATCAATTTTAATCCCAACAAATTTGCATTCCACCGAAAACAATCTCCTTAACGAAAACGACAATATTTCCTCTTTATTTATATCACTCCTAAATAATAAAAATCTCAATTCTCTCTTTCTTAACAATTTAAATCCTTATAACGTAAGCCTCAATCAATTACATCATTCAATTAAACCCATTTTCACAACATTCACAATCTTTTTACAAACCCACCTAAGCAAAAATTGATAGTTCGGTACGAACAGCTCCCTTCCGGCCTTCTAATGCTTCCTGAAAAATCAACTAACCCAATACACACATTAATCCTTTGTTTTAAACAACTGAAAAAACGAGTTTGCCCCAATAAACCCACCTCGCATACCCATATGGTCGACGGCAGCACGACCCAAGGCTATGAGGGCGTGCCACGGCTGCGGGGAGGCAAGTCCAGCATGCTCCGGTCAAGGCGGTACACGGTTGGATGCGCGCAACAGTCAGAGGAGCAGCGTCGATAAAGGCACGGCTGATGGAGGTATTTTTTGTAGGAATGACTAGGTTTTGGACAAAAGGAGACGACGTCTACTCGAGGATGGAGCACGTTTGTGGAGGGTGACGGCTGTGGAGAGGTGAAAAGAGAGAGAGACGCGTTTGTGGCGAGGACGAGAAGACAGAAAAGGAAGAGACTGTGGTGGCTGGCGTGAGAAGGAGATGGTGAAGGAGATATGGCGTGAGGGAGAGGTACGAGAGAGAGAGATAGTCGGTGTGGGGAGTGGGAGAAGAAGATGACAGAAGAGAGAGAGGAAGAGAATGGGGGCGGCTGGTATGTTTTTTAGAGGGGGAGGAGAATAATTTTAGGGCCATGGGGATTTAGGGTTAGACTAACTAGGGGAATGCCTAAAATACCCATGTCCCTCAATTTTAATTATCTGTCTCAAAATTTCTGATCCTTCTCATAAATCTAAATTTTTTACGTATATTCGAAACTCATATTCTTATCTTTATTTTACCTAAATTTATTTATTTTAATTCAATGTAATTCGTATTCACTTCCTATTATTTCCTTCTGTCATTGTCTCCTCTTCTAAATCTAAATATCTTAAATTTTTAATAACGAAAATCGTATACTTATATATTTTATTTAAATCCATTCTTACATTTATTTAATTTATATAATATACGAAAAATCGTATACTCATTAATTTAATTCAAATTACAACTATTCTTAATTTAAATAAATCCTCTTATAGAAAAATTTAATTTTCCCTTCAATATTCCTCACTTAAATTTTAAATTTTAAATTTTAAAATTTTTGGGGCGTTACAAAACAACTCAATCAGTTACCATTATCAAACAAATCTCATATGCTCATTTCCAATTATCACTAATAATCAAATATCAGTGCAATGACAAATAGTCATAAGAATAATACAAATATGAGTATAAATACCAACAAACATAAGAACATATAATGCTCGGCAATCAAATACAAACCATACATAACTCAAGTTATCACATATAACCATAAAAATTGTTAATATCGATTCATTCTCAAAGAATCAGATCATTCTCTAATCGTCTGAAAATAATTCATAAAACAATAAGCAATAATCACGTACACTAAATATGAATGCGCATATGAGTGTTATGCAATCACATGCGAATGCCTACCCCGGGATCTTGTTTCTTTTATTTTTTATTTTTCTTTTCTTTTTCTTTTCATTTTCCCTCGGTCCTAGACCGGCATCGTACCTAGTACGGCATCGAGCCCAGCTCAAAATCATCTGTCCCAGACCGGCATCGAGATCTCTCTCGGAATAATTAGGCCCAACCTGTACCTCAATATCCATATCACACAACAATGCAACACACTGAATAATCAATGCATTCATATATCAATATCTCAAATCATGTATGCTCAACATGCTCAATAAAGCAATTGTATGCTTTCTCATATCACAATCTCACATATGAAATCAAACAAAGTATCTGGAGCATGTCAATCAATAATATATCAATCAAACGTCAATATATCCAAAAGAGCATACAATCCAATCAAGTAGAGTTCATAGATAAATAGTATGAACAACAAGGCAAGTATAATCAACATGCCAAAACAATCTCATAATCCAATCATATTAATGTTCCAAAGAACATATCATACATAATAAGCAATCAAGCTTATAATCATCGTAATGTTCCTAAGAACATGGCATACAAAATAAACATTTCAAAGCTTATGACCAAACAATCAAACTTTGTATCAATCAACCAAGAATAAACCATCACAAAGTATCAATCATGAACCAAAACATCACATTATCAATATGGTTCATCTAGAATCTAGCAAACTTAGCATATCATTATAGGCCAATTTTATTTACATAGAAAATCCCTAAAGACAAGATTACGAATCAATTTTTAAGCGTAAGGACACTTACATCGAGAACAAACAAAAACAACAATCTAGCATAGCTCAAAACCTACTACAATGTCGTCAAAATCCTCCTATATGTAATTAATTACATACAAGAAATTAACTAACCATAAACACATTCATTCTTTATTTAACATTAACAAAGTATGATTTATCAACTTCAAGTCTACCATTTTTCATCCTTTCCATATGACTTAACCGTACCAAGTTCCATCCAATTATGGATTGCATTGTCTAAAGCAATTCCATAGTTTCATTTATGTTCTACTCATTCAATAACATATGATTCCAGCATCAATGTCCATTCAAACAAAAGAATTCAACAAAATTCTCACTTTCAACATCAACCATTTGTAAACCTTAACTAAACCTTAGGTTTTCACTCTTTTCCATCAACTTTTCTTCTTCAAATCCTTCCTACACATACATAAAAAAAATCTCAGTTTCTTACTCTTCATTTCATCATTTCCAACAATCAAAACATCAATACAATTCAACAAATACCAACCATTAACTTGAAATCAACTATGGCAATCCTCACCTTAGCACTTAGGATGATTGTTGCAAGAAATAAGAATCCAAAGCACTTTCCTTACTCAATTCCCTCTTTTCTCAGTTTCCCTTGTTGGTATTTTGCTCTGTAAAGGAAAGGTAAGTAAATAAGGTTTCTGTGACTTTTGCGATTATTCGGTTTATACATTTTTTAGGCAAACAACACACTACATATGGTGAAAGGTGTAGTACACGTGGTCGGCATAAGGATGCATTCTTGGCTGTCCACCACTCGTACTTCACTTGTTCAGCATGTTTCTCATTTTCTTTGCTTATTTCATATCTATCTTGTGTCAACCTTTAATCAACCTTGATATATTGATGTTTAAACATTTATTTATCGTCATTTAATGATGAAAAATATCCAGGATGTTACACTTCAACCTGTGTAATGCCTTAATTATCTTATATACATGCTCTGAGTGTTCTTAATCCTTAAAGTCTAAAGGTTGTTTAACATAGACATGTTCTTAAATAGGTCCACTCAAAAAGGCATTATTGATATCCATTTAGTATAGCTTGATTTTCTTTTGAGTCGTATATGCACATAACAACTCAATTGCCTCAAACCTAGCCCTCAGTGAAAATGTGTCTTTATATCCCAATCCTTCTTCTTGGTTAAACCCTGGGAAACTAATCAGGATTTGTTTTTGACTTAATTACTATCCTCATCATACTTAATCTTATGCACCTTTTTTACTCCAATAACCATCTTATCATTGGGAGGAGGAAATAATTCCTATACTTTACGTCTCTTAAATTTATTAACTTTTCTTACATGGACATGCACCACTTCTCATCTTCCAACACCTCTTTTATATTCTTCAATTCAACAATTGACACGAAGGAAAAGTTTTTTTATCATTCAAGAAGACCTCTTCATGTTCTCACTCCATCTTCTACTTTGCAAATAACTTGGCCAATAGGATGTTTCTTGACTTTATTCCAATCTTTCTCAAGAGGAATTATAGTATCATCTTCCTTCTTCACCCTAAATTAGTGGAACCTTAATAATTTTGGAAGATTCATTTTCCTTTCAATCATTTAACTTTAAAGTCTCAACTACATCACAATCACGAACAAAAATAACCTTTTCATATTTCCTATGGAGTCATTAATTCATCCCTTCTGAAGTGAACTATGTTAATTTTGTAGCATGTTGAATTCATAGCTTTGACCCAAAAATATTTTGGAACATTGTAGACATTTAGCATAGTCCTACATATCTCTTTTAAGGTTTGGTTCTTTCTCTCCATTACTACATTTCATTGAGGAGTCCTAGGTCCTAAGAAGTTATGCTCAATTCCAAATTTATCACACTAATCCTTAATGGCTTTGACTTGAATTCTCCTTTATGATTCATTTGAATTGCTATGATTATTATTTCTTCCTAATTTTTACCAATCTATACCACTTAGAAAACTTGTTAAACATATCACTTTTTTTAGCAGGAAATAAAACATATGTAAATCAAGAAAAATAGTCAAATATAACAAAATTATATAGTTTTCTACCTAAACTAACATGTCTAGAGGGACAATTAAATCGATGTGAAGTAGTTCTAAAACTCCACCTAAGAAAATTTATTTCTTAGGCTTAAAAGAGAATCTGGAATGATTTGTTTTAATGCAAGGTTTAAAAAGATTTTCCTTAGTGTATTTTCATTTAGGCAGACCTCTAAGTATTTCATTTTTATCTAGTTTTAACAAATGAGGGAGAGGTACATGACCTAGTCTTCTATGCCACAGTATGTGTTATGATCCAAGGTTAGTAAACATTTTTTTATTAAATGATGCCTCATTAAGAAAAATTACAACATGTACATTTCTTTTTCTAACTCCAACAAAATCAATTTTATCATGTTTGGCCATAATGCAATGTTATGACTCCAACAAAAGCAATTTCATCATCTTTAGCACAAAGTGAGAACTATCAATCAAGAACCATGACAATTGTTCTATCCAATCTATATCTATGCAAGATTATAATCCTAAAGCAATAGCAATCCTAAACAAATACTAACAATAAACTATCTCTACACAATCTCTCAAAGTTTCACAGAAAAGATTATAACAAGAATGAAAATTCAGCCTAATCTTAGTTTTAATGGGACATAACTTGTTTTGCCTATCTATGTGCGGAAAATTAGGAGAATGTTCATTTTTGTGTTTTTAATTGTAGGAATGTTAGTGCATATTTGTTCATTTTGTCTATATCAGTTCAAAGTTCGTCAATTATATGAATGCCCAATTTTGAGTTTATAATAGTAAAAATGTCAGGTTATGTGTTTTGTGTTCATTTTTGTTCATAACAAATCATTTTTGTTCATAAAAGAGAATAAAAAAGTGAAATTTTTGCATTTTAAAACATGAAATCAGGCATTCATACAATTGATGAACTAGAATCTGACAAAAACAAAAATGAACAAAAATACACTAACATTCCCATAATTTCAAATTCAAAACGTCATTGTTTACCTAATTATCTGTTCTAAATCTAACAAATCAGGTAGGATATTGCAAGTAGTTGGGTTGGAGAATTATTTTGGACGAACACAATTATGTCTCTATGAAAAAAGTTGGATTAATTACGTAGTAAATTATTTTTTATTTAAAAAATATTTTTTTTTTTGATTTTTTTTCATTATAGTAGTTTTTACTTTTTAATTTTTAATCGCACTTTGTACGAAATCAACTTTTGTAGATATAAACTTAATATAAACTTTATGCAAATTTTATATATGGATTTAAACATTTTTTATGTATAAATTTATATCTATTTTTATAGATTTAAATTTAATATAAACTTCTAATTTCATATATACTAAATTATTTGTTTCTTATATTTTTTTATAGATTAAATTATATATAATTTTTTATCCTTTTAAACTAAATATCAACTTGATGTAAACTGCATATCAACTTTATCTACTCAGAAATGAGTTATATTTATAATTTAATAAGTAAAAGTAAAAAAAAACCTTAAATAGTTATCAACTTGCAAATAAAAACAAGTTATATATATGCAATCAACCCAAAAAAATTCAAGCTGAACTCGACTAATCAATTAATGAGTTGGTTGGGTTGAATAGAATTATGGTTAGTAAGTTGGATGGTTTGCAAAATATTTATTCATTTTGGTTAAGTTTTGGAGAGGTTGAGCAGATTGGTTGGATTCGGGTAATGAAATTCCCAAAGCGAATACTACTACCGTATGAGTTTTCATACATTATTTTTCATTTCTATAAAAAGATACTCATCATTCTTTTTGAAATTTTTTGTATGTATATCAATTAGAAAACCTCTATAAATAAATCTTTGAAGGATTAAAAATCATGTATTTCAGATACACTTCCACATGCAGTCTTAACTTATATAAATTGGGGGGTTTTGACTAATTATGAGTGGGATTGTGGAATTGGAAATAAAATTGTGTTTAATGTGGAAATTGTGGTAAAAACCATGAAGGAAACGAAGTTTGAGATCTGGATCAAAGTTGAGTCGTGCGCCCACTTCGCAAAATTCAAGGTAAGCACATAGAACCAACACTTACCTTGGTATGTCTTGCATCTGTATGGTTAAACATACATGATTAATGCTACATTTGTTGAAATGGTGGAAAGCATGTGTCATTAAAGGACTTGTTTGCTTAGGGCCACCTTGTGTGATCTTACATGAAATTGTATGAAATGTGCTTTGGCATGTTTGAATGCAAAATAGCGATGGCAATGTGCTATAAAAATGACATACTACGAAAATGAATGATGTGTTTATGACTTGTGCTTGTGGAATGAGTTATGGATTCTTGGATTTTTGTCTTGTGATTAAATGTGAATGTAAAATTGTTAGTGATATGTGCCTTTGAAGAAAATGTTGAATATTCATAAGTTAACGATGTCTAGCAAGCGGACTAGATCGGTGTAGTTTTACTGTGGAAGTATGCTTCTCGGGATCGAATCTCACGAGGAACGAGCACTTAAATTGATTCAATGTTAATGAGAAATTAAACTAAAGCAATAAACATGACAAATTTTTGGTTTTGTATAATTGAACTAAGATCTAAATGTGCAAATAAAAATAGGAACTAAAAACAATAACTAAAGGCGTCGGACTTTCCTAGACTTCAATAGATTCACACTTGGTTATTTGATTGGATTGAGGTTAATGACGGCGTTCTCGCGCTATTGTCAATTAAGAGTCCCTTCTGGAGGCTCAAAATTGCATCCTTAAACCTAGCTAATGTTTTACTTTCGCGATACATTAAACTAGGCAAGACAATTAGTCACTTAGGCATTTCATCGAACACATTAGCGTCAATTAGTATATTTCTATCAAATTGAGCGTTAACACTATTTGATTAGCTTTCTTATCCCTAAGCTTTCGCAATGCCGGAATAAGATTACTAAAATTGAATGATAAAGCAATTTGGAATCAAATGTCCTAAGCTAGCATTCAATTAATTAAAGTCTAAGCAATATAATCCTAGCATGTCACTACTATGGATTATTCACATGCTTTAATCAATTATTTTGCTCTTTCTATCGCAAAACAATAGGTATACTTCAAGAAATCAATCGCAAAATGTCCACACTATCATTCATCCATAGAATCCATCAAATAGATAATCATTCAAGCATAGATATATCATTCAGGCACAAACCCCAATATCCATTGAAAGAACCAAGTATAAAACCTATTTACGTCAAAGAAAATCCAGCATAGAATCTAGACACTTTTGGCCAAATTAAACATCAAAAGAAATGAAAATAAGGAAGACATAATGTAAGAAAAGAAAGAATAAACAAAACCCTTGTCAAGCTCTTGATTCCCCTTGCGAACTCAGCAAAATGTCCCTAAAAACCCTAATACAACTCCTTTTATATAACTTCACTCAGCCCCTGTAAAATGCCCAAGATGCCACCACTTAAACCACCAATTTTAAGATGATTTTGGACAACATTTAGAGTGTCACAAATGACACTCTTAGGACATCAATTGTGACTCTCAATAGTCACGTTCGTGACCATGATTCTGGCCATCTATTCTCCACAAAATTGAGTCACATTTGAGCCTTTTCCTTCCCTCAATTCGTGATCCACATTTGTCACATTTGTGACCATCATTCTGACTTAAAATAGGTTCCCAAATGAAGTGTCACAAATGGCATTTGGGGACTCTAATTTGTGACATCAACCTAGTTACGTTCGTGACCTGTCTACTGCCCATCTTTTCCTCCAATTTCATGAGTCACAAATGGATTTTTCAAGCTCCAATTCGTGGTTATGGTGAGTCACATTCGTGCTCACCTTCTGGACATATTTTTGCTCAATGAGACAATTGTCACGAATGCTCCATTTTAAGCTTCAAATGTGGAGCACAAATAGTCACTTTTGAGACTTTTTTTTGCTGGCCAAAATGCCTTCCAAATTGAGTCACAATTACCATTTTTCATACTCCATTCGTGACTACCCATTCTGACTAAGATTTTTCACTTAACTTGGAGTCACGAAATCACCTTTTCAATACCCCATTCGTGGCACTTTGTGTCATGGACATGACTAATCTTCTGGCACAAAAGTTCATCTCTTGAAAGCTCCAAGCACTCAACATTAGCTACCAAGCATTCATGGTTTTCCTTGGCATGAACATAACACCTATTTCGGCTGAAAAAAAGTTCCCCGAATGAAGCTTGTGCTCATTCGTTTGGGCCTCCGAATGTGTCCATCTTAGTATGCTATTGTTTTCCATCAACCATTATTTCCTTTTTTTTTTTTTTTTTTTTTTTTTTTTTTTTTTTTTTTTTTTTTTTTTTTTAAAAAAA